>PVKS010015775.1:0-45290 GCA_004027875.1 Aplodontia rufa
ATGGAAGAATGGGCTATGCTGCTGAAGCCCTTTATAATGTTGTTCATGTTGGAGCTGCAGCCCCAGTTGTGCTACAGGCACTAACAGACCAGTTAAAGCCTGGTGGAAGATTGATATTGCCAGTCTGTCCTGCAGGTAGAAATCAAATGTTGGAGTAGTACAAGCTACAAGATAGCAGCGTCAAATGAAACCTCTGATGGGGGTGATAAATGTGACTTTAACTGATAAAGAAAAGCAGTGGTCCAGGTGGAAGTATTTTTCTCTTCTGCTCTTGCTTCTTCCACAAATGCAAGGGATGAACTATAAAAGCAACCTCAGCTTGACTAGTCTATAATATTGCAGTGGATTGCTCATCTCAGTCCTTAAAGCTTTTTGAAAACCAATAGCATCACAGCTTGTTTTGGACTTTGTTACACTCTTAATTTCAGCATGAAATTGGTGGTTTTGTAGGGTTTTCTAATTCTTCAAAGAGGAACAGAGCGGAATGTTAGAGGAAGGATACAAAGTATAGGTCTGTGTGTTATTACTTTAACATGACCACATTTTACTTTAAAATATTAAAAGAAGGATTCTACAAAATGAAAACATTTGTGAAATGATTTTTTTTTAAAAAGAGAGAGGGACAGTGAGAGAAAGAGAGAAACAATTTTATTTAGATTTTCATGTAGCCTTCATTGCTCAGACACTTTGTAGTGTACGTGGTGCTGGGGTTTGAACTTGTGTACTTGCTCATGCCAGGCAAGCGCTGTAACCGCTGAGCCCATTGATCCAGCTACTGTGAATTGATTTTGAGGATAAAATTTTCTTTTCTTGAATGTCTAATTCTGTTCTGATATTAATTTATGAGATTTCTTTTGTGTCTCAGATAACATCAACCATTCACAAGTTAAGATTCTTGGTATCTGGATGTCTGTTAGAAACCACCCAGAAAGTAGAGTTGAGCTTTCTTCTTAATGCTGTGGTGTTGTAGAATAGCATGTTGTAGATACAATCAGCTGCTTTGATAACTTAAAACTAGGTGTTTGTAAATATTGAAATTTAAGGTGGCAGGTAATGTCCTATACTCAGCTGTTGAGATTGGAAATAACTGATATGATTCTTCCCTGTTTCTAAAACTGATAGGAGACTTGTAGCTCAGTATTGCTTTTTTCTGTTTCTAACCTGCTACTGATGATGTATATGAATCTAACATGCTATATAAGCCGTGTGCTGCTGTTTTCTGCACAGGTTTTGTAGTGCTGATTTGCCTAATAAAGTAAAAAGAAAAAAATCTCAGTTTAATGCTTGGTATATTAGCATGATTATTTAGAGTATCCCAGTGCATTCTCAGAAGTCCCAATGTGAATGATAAATCATATGGTCACTTTAGCTCTAGGTGCATACACAACCATGCTCAAAAATAAGAAGAAAATCCTCAGGGGATCAGATGCTGTGAGGATTTTCTGAGACTGGATGCATGTGAAATCAGATGGCAGAAGATCTGGGAACCCAGCATATGGCCAATGTAACAATGAACCTGATCCCAAAGGATCTGTGACCAAGGACTTCATGCCTGGAGGCTGTTAAAGCTAAGATGGGGTCCCAGAACAAACAGGGGGGAATAGTGGGTTGCAATAATAATTAATAATTTAACAAATGGTCACAATACATCTCCTATCAAGGGAGATGGAAGGTGTACTAACAGCCCTGGACTTTTGGTTGGCCTTGTGACTTTCTTTGACTGAAAGGAGGTGATAAAACTGACACTGTCACTGATACCGTGTGAGTTTTGAACACTGCCACCAGGTCAACAAACTTGTTCTAGTCTGATGGAAAATGAGACCCTGTGGAGAAGGACCAAGGTGCCCCAGCTGACAGCTGGCCATCTGCCAGACATGCAAGTAAGGCTGCCTAGGACCAGCCAGCTTCCAATAGACCAGCCAGCCTCCACATCCAGCATATCCAGCCGCTCACTACAAATGTGTGAACAAGGCCAGAGAAGACTGCCCAGCTGAGAGCAGTTGATTGCTGATCCAGAGAATTGTGAGCTGAAATCTGGTTGTTATTTTAAGCCACTGAGAGCTGAGATAGTTTGGGATGCAGCAAAAGCTAACTAGTACAGTAGGAATCGTTTACAAAGATTTCTAACTTCCATTCCTCGAAAGGTGGCAGAAACATCTGCAGAGAAGTCTGTTCACTTTTGCAATCAAGCCAGAACCCATGACCAGTGTCCTGAGACTTTATGAGGGAGGATCCAGGACATAGTCCCTTCCAAGGAAACCATGCCAGACTTTCTGTATTGGAAATTCATCTCATCAGTTTGTAGAATTATCAATTCTTCTAAATCAAGTTAATTGTCAGAAGAGCTGGTCACAAGATACCAAGACACATCTCTGGAGCTTGGCCCTGGTGGTGCCCAGGCAGAACAGACTTACACTGAAGACACAGCTGGGACACATAGTGGGGCACTAGGCAGCAGTAGGTGAGCCTGGAGCAAGGACCAGCAGCTTTCAGGCTTGAAAGGTAGGCAGGAGTGGAGTTCCAGGGTTCTGGTTGCCTCTCCAGGAGCCCACTGGCTGAGACCTTGCAGCAAGGACCCGTGACTGAAATGAAGGTAGAGCAGGAAAGGACACTGGAAAAATCTTGGAAAAGGTCTCAAGGGTTGCAGAGGCACCATCCTTCCCAAAGTGAATTCTGCAGTGCCTTTGCCTCCCTTCTCCTGGCTGCAACCCAGCCTGGTGATGCGGTCCTGCATATTTCTTTTGTGGATGGAATGTTTTTGTGGTAGTAATTGTTGTCTCCTCTATGCTTCTCTAAGCCACATAAGGCAGTTTTTCTTGAGTATAACTTGCTCCAGTCCCTTTAGATTCTTGCTGTATCATGTTAAAGAACCTAGAAGAAAGAGAGTTAATTCTCAGAAAAGAGGTAAATTCTAAAATGCACATCTTCTGCTGGGCTCAATGGGACGTGCCTATAATCCCAGTAACTCAGGAGGAGGCTGGGGTAAGAGGACTGCAGTTTCGAGGCTACCTCAGCAACTTAGGCCCTAAGCAACTTAGCGAGACTCTGTCTCAAAATAAAAAATAAAAAGGGCTAGGGATGTGGCTCAGTGGTAAAACATCTCTGGATTAAATCCCCAGTACCAAAAAAACAAAACAAAACAAAACAAAACAAAATAACCCCCCCAAAAACCCCTATAAAATAAAATAAAATGCACATCTTCTCCCAGTTGGTAAGCATTACGTGGAAAACAATCCTACAATTCATTAAGTTCTATATAGGATATTTTTCCTATATTTCCTAGAATCACTTTTTTTTTAAAAGAGGGACAGTAAGAGACAGAAATAGAGAATCAATTTTATTTAGTTTTTTTTTTTTTAAAGAGAAGGACAGTGAGAGAGGGAGAGACAGAATAAATTTTTATTGAGTTTTTCATATGGCTTTCGTTGCTCTGACACTTGGTAGTTGCTCTGACACTTAGTTGTGTACATGGGTACTGGGGTTTGAACCCCTGCACTTGCGCATGCCAAGCAAGAACCATAACTGCCAAGCCATCGCTCCAGCCCCTTTATTTAGTTTTTCATGTGACTTTCGTTGCTCTGAGACTTCCTTGTGTATGTGGTGCTAGGGTTCAAACTCGTGTCCTTGTACATGCCAGGCAAGCAATGTGACTGCTGAGCCACTGATCCAGCCCCTAGAATCACTTTTATAACTGTAAATGTGAATTCTGTTCATATTGAGAGTGAATGTGGAGCCAGAGGCTTTGCAAGACTTAGGGAGCAAGTGGGTTCGAGGAGGGAGTGTGAGAGAGCGGGAAAGTGCGAGCGGGGCAGAGCAGGGGCTGCTGAAAGAAAGTGTACAACAATTTAATCATGTTGTAGTCTTTAGAGGCCTCATTTTTGAATTGTATTTGAAGTAGCCCTAAATTCTCGTTTACTAAGAACAAAGAACAACGAACCACGTTTCATACCGCCGGATGAACTGACCCTTAGCAAATAAATAGCCAATCAGGAGCTGAGGAGTCAATTCCTAACATACCAACCTATATATGGTGAAGTCCAAGACAAAGGGTACCATGGCTGATAGCAATAGATCATATATGTTAGAAGATCAACCAATCCTGTATTCTGCTTTGTTTCAATTTCCCGCTTCGCTGTGAAACCCTATAAACGGATGGCTGTACTAGGGCTCGGGGCTCCCTCCCTCTAAATCCGCTGCATCGGAGAGAGCCCAGGCTCGAGCTTGCAATAAAAAGACCCTAATGTATTTGCATCGGATTCGGCTCCTTGGTAGTGTTTGGGGACTCGAGACTTGGGCATAACAATATTTGCTCTCTCTTCTTTAGGAAAAAGATTTGAGATTTGCTCTCTTTTTTTTAGGAAAAAGAAAACAGAGTTGCAAGAATACTATCATAAACCAAAACAAGCAAAACCCATGTGGTAGCTGGTCCTACTCATTGTTCAGGATGTATACAGATAATAGTATTGAATCAAAGGCGGAAGGAACATAATTCCTTCTGGATGAAGATGCTTATGCTTCTTACATTTCAGTAGCTTATAAATCTGAAATGATAAGTGAAGGATGAAAAGTTTTATATTGTGTTTAGCTTTGCTACAGGGCTCACAAGGACAAGTATCGGAGGACCTTTTACTTAGGACATAATTAAATTGCCCTCTGTATCTTCCATGTGACAGATCTGGTGGTGGCTGCTTCAGTCACTCCAGCAAAGCAAGCGTCTGTCCTTATTTAGGGTTTTGCCGAGCGTGGAGTTGAGGGGTTGGTGGACTTTCAGAGGTGAGAGTGGGTTAGTTGGGGTCACTATGGAAACTTGGTTGTTCAGATGCGAATGCTGTGCATTGGCTGGATTTCAAAAGCACGGGGCTGTTTCTGGCTGGCTCGCATAAGTGTGTTCACTTAGGCAAGTTGCCACTGATTCATTAAACTGAGGCACGTTGCTCATGTGTCCTTTTAGCCGTTTAGAACTGGTTCTGAGGGTTACTTGTTGACACAACTACAGTCATTCAATCTTTTTCTTAGGAGTGTGGGAACTATTTGCAGGTCGTTTCTTCAAACAATCATAGTGTCTGACAGACATGAAAGCTATATGCAGCATCAGCATAGCAGAGAGGTTGAAAGCCTGGTGTCTTGCTAACCGTGGAAGACTGGATACTTGCATTTACTTCTGCTCGTTCCTGAATCTCTACCCAGATGGTGCAAAAGGGACTAGAAGAGAGGTATAAACCTACAAGGAGGAAGAAAACATGAAGGGAGACAACTGGCGGGAGGGGAGCACAAAAACAGTTGAGAGATGCCAGTCAAATTTTGGAAGCCAAAAAACCAGTTAACAATTGCTAACTGATCTAACAAACCAGAGAAAGCTGAAATTACACAGCCTGCAGAGGGAAACTTAGAAGAAAAAATGCTGCCTTAGAGCCCTGGAAAACTTGAGAGGTTGGTGATACTGGTCATCTCTGAAGGCAGCAGGGAGCTGTAAACAGAAGGATGGACTGAAAGTGTGTAAATAAAGCAGTTTAGACCCTCACATCCCTCTCCCCACAAGTCGCTAAGTAAACCACCCCAGCAGGAAATGGAAGGGTTTTGAAAAGTACTCTGGCCACAGGTGTAGCTGAAAGGCAGGGAACCCTGCAGAACATAGTGGGACTAAGTGGAAATCAATATGCCATTTCAAAGTGAGATTCTAAAGTCTCCTTCCCTAACTTGGCCCCAAGAATGCTGGCATCCAGACTGACACCCACCAAGGTTAGGAGCTGGAGGGAGAATTTATCCCTAGAGAAAATGGCTACCTGGGGTTTGCTGGAGATGCTGACATATTTCTGAGGAGTTCCCTCTAGGGAATGACTGGGCTCCTGGTCAATCATTCTGCAATAAAGACCACAACTCAGTATACTTCACTTTCCCACAAAGATCTTTATGTGTTATGTTTTTAGCACGTCACTCTTTTTTTTTAATTCTTCTTCTTATTTTTTTTAATCTTTTTATTTTTGAGCAAACTTACAAGATTTTAACAAGACAATATAAAATGTGTATAAGATGTGTATACATTCTGGACATTGCAACTGTCCCCAGGAGTGCCCCCCCAATTACCCTCCCTTATCCCTCCCTTCCCCTTCCCGTTATAACTCTAAAAATAGTATTAAATTGTAAAGCATTACATCTTATCTGAATTTAACTCATGTTTCTAGACCAACTTTCTCATTGTCCAGGGTCTAGTCCCCAGGTCCACAGATGAGTGGAGACAATCGACCCTTAGATCTCTGGGTTAAGCTGATTTTACTCATCATGATCTCTTCCATAACCATCCATTTACCCTCGAAGGCTGCAATGTCATTGTTTCTAGTTGCTGTGTAATATTCCATGGTATAAATGTACCACAGTTTTTGGATCCATTCTTCCTGTGAGGGACACCGGGGTTGTTTCCATAGCCTAGCGATAGTAAATTGTGCTGCTATGAACATCGATATTGCTGTGTCACTGTAATGTGCTGATTCTAAGTCCCCTGGAAAGATACCCAGGAGTGGAATCGCAGGGTCGTAGGGTGGAGTCATCCCTAGTTTTTTAAGGATTCTCCATACTGCTTTCCAGAGGGGCTGTATCAGTCTACAGCTCCACCAACAGTGTGTTAGTGTGCCTATCTCTCCACAGCCCCTCCAGCACGTCACTCTTAAATACAAATGAATAGGTAACAATCAACAGACATTTGAGGAAAATTTCAGCATGAAAAAAAATAGAGATAAAACAAACAGAACAAAATTTGAAGCCTGGCATGATGGCACATGCCTGCAATCCCAGTGACTCTGGAGGTTGAGACAGGAGGATCACAATTTTAAGACCAGCCTCAGCAACTTAGAAGGACCCAAAGCAATTTAGCAAGAACCTGTTCCAAAATATAAAAAAGGGTTGGGGAAGTAGGTCAGTGATAAGACACCCTGGGCTCAATCCTTTGTACAATGAATAAATAAGAAAGAAAAAGTAGGGCTGGAGTAGTTGCTTAGTGGTTATGGTGCTTGCCTGGCATATGCAAGGACCCAGGTTCAAACCCCAGGACCACGTACGCAAGTAAGTGTCAGAGAAACAGAGACCACATGAAAAAATAAATAAAATTGATTCTCTCACTCTTTCCCTCTATCTTGAAAGAAAGAAAGAACAAGTAGTTATTGTGTTCATGAAGAGTGAGGTTGTTTTATTTTTTGGTACCAGGGATTGAAGCCCAGGGGCACTTAACCACTGGGCCACCTCCCCAGCCCTTTTTATTTTTTACATCAAGACAGGGCCTTGCTAAGTTGCTTAGTGCTTTGCTAAGTTACTTAAAGCCTTAAGTTGCTGAGGCTGACTTTGAAATTGTGATCCTGCTGCCGCAGCCTCCTGAGCCACTGCGATTACAGGCCTGTGCCACAGTGCCTTCATGTTCTGAGTTTGGCTTATTTTGATTAACATAATTTCTTTCTTTTTTTTTTTTTTTTAAGAGAGAGGGACAGTGAGAGAGACAGAGAAAGAGAGAATCAACTTTATTTAGTTTTTCACATGGCCTTAGTTGCTCCAACACTTACTTGCGTACGTGGTGCTGGGGTTTGAACCAGGCAAGCACCGAAACGGCTGAGCCACCACTCCAGCCCCTAACATGATGTTTTTAAGTTCCATCTATTTTCTTGCAAATGACAAAATTTCATTCATATTTATGGCTGAATAAAACTCCATTCTGTATATATACCACATTTTCTTTATCCAGGTTCCATAGTTTGGCTATTGCTACTATAAACATGAGTATGCGCGTGTTGCTATAGAATGATAACTTTAATTCTTTAGGATAAATAGGAGTGGTATAGCTGGGTCATACAGTGGTTCTGGGTCTAGTCTTTTGAGGAACCTCCATACGGATTTCCATAGTGGCTGCGCCAATTTACAGTGCCACCAACAGTGTAAAAGTGTTTTTTGCACATCCTCTTCAGCATTATTGTTTGTGTCCTTTTTTAAAAAAAAAAAGAGAGAGAGAGAGGAACAGTGAGAGAGAGAGAGAGAGAGAGAATAATTTTTTAAAAGAGGGACAATGAGAGAGAGAGAAAGACAGAATCAATTTTATTTAGTTTTTCACGGACTTCTGTTGCTCAGACACTTCATTGTGTATGTGGTGCCAGGGTTTGAACCTGTGTACTCACGCAGGCAAGGCAAGCACCGTAACCACTGAGCCATCCCTCCAGCCCCAGAGAGAATCAATTTTTATTGAGTTTTTCACATGGCTTTCATTGTTCAGACACTTAGTTGTATACCTCGTGCTGGTTTTGAATTCACATGCTCATGCATGCCGGGCAAGCGCCATAACTGCCGAGCCACCCCTCCAGCCCTGTTTGTATTCTTGATGACTGCTTAGGCAATTTTTAGTTCCAGATCAAACACAAAGGTGTATAAGAAGTATAATTTTATTGTGGTATACCACATGTAATTAGTACATTGTACATCTTAGCTGAGCCTGGTACATAGGAAGTGCTTAACAAATGTACCCATGCATGAAGTGTTAGGTGATTATATATATATATATATATCTATATATATATAATATATAGTTGCATAAGAAGACTTTTGAAAATAGAACTTAATTCTGTAAGGAGCAGACAGGAAAGGTGCCATAGTGATGGAAATCTCCACTGGGCTAAGATGGATGGACAGAGTTTGACAGGTGACAAGTGAGAAGGACATTACAGTGGAGAAAGGTATAAGTTGCTCCACAGAGGTCTGACAGTCCATTATGTTTTAGCAAGAAAATGTGAGCCAGGGATTTATATTCTGCTAAATTGGCTTTGAGAATAAAGGCTATTAGACAAATTGTTATGAGATTTGAAAACCCAGGGAATATTTCTCCCATGAATTCTTCCTTTGGAATAAACTAGAAATTAGTCTGAGATAATCAGTGACTACAGTCTAAGACACAGAGACAGGTGGCTTTGATCAGTAAGAGCTCTAATGTCACAAACAGATAGTATACATTATATACTTCCTAATCAAGAGTAGCTAAGTCTAATCATGACAGACACCTAAGATAGGTGGAGATTAATTTGAGGGAAAATTTGGAAGCACCTCATTGCCTAGTATTAACAGGAGGGAAGGAAAGGCAGGAGTCTGGGATAACGGTGAGACTCTGGGTTTAGGTTGCCTTCCATAATGTAATCCAATACTTCCTAGCATTTGGCTGGTGATACTCTATGCTATCTTCTAGATCTCTGAATCACACAATTTTATTTTACCTTAATTTTGTTCTCAGATGCAGAAGATGGAATTAATCATACAGCTCAATTCCTAGCACATTATCATCATTAGTCTGTGCAAGGTTCGTCTCCTGTTTTCTTGACTCCCTATTAACCCCATTTCCCACTTACATCTCCTTCCCCTTGTAAAGGCGAGCATTCTGATCTGTTAAATGTAGTTTCATTTGCCTGGTTCTTACAAAAATAGGCATCTTTGCATGCATATGTATTTTTGTTTACGAAATGTGTGCATCATATACCTCTTGATGTTGGGAATTATGCTCAAGTCTAGCCATGGTGCAACATGCACATCAAATCTATTGTTTCCAACAGCTGTTACACAGCACTCCATGTGTACATCCACCAATTTCACTGATCTACTTCCTGTTATCTGCAGGAGAAATACAGGCCAGAAATAATGTTGAAAAGAGGAACCCAAGTTACTCTGAAAGGGGAGACTTCTGTGACTATATTCATAGACCAGATCCCGAAACTTGGGGAGAAAAGGATTATTCCTCCTAACCATAAAATCTGTAAGAATTTATAGTAAAGAGTCCAATTAGAGGGTCTGGAGTGGTGGCTCAGAGGTTATGGTGCTTGCCTGGCATATGCCAGGAGGCGGATTCAAACCCCAGCACCATGTGCACAACAGAGTGTCGGAACAATGAGTCACATGAAAAATTAAATAAAATTGATTCTTTTTCTCTCTCACTGCCCCTCCCTTAAAAAAAAAAAGGGCAAGAGGTGAGAGGTGGGCCTGGGCGGGACTCTTTGGAAACTACTCTGGGAGCCCCAATAAAAGGGGAGTGCAGGAGAGGCATACTGTTCCTCTCCTCCCTGAGAGACCCGCTCTTTCCCTTGAGTACCTCCTTTCCTTTTTCCTATTCCTTCAATAAACTCATGCCTGTTACTCTGAGAAACATGTCTGAAATCTTTCTGACTTGATTGCAAAAATTGGAGTCTGAAGGGGGTGGTGTCTTTGTGTTGCCTCAGTTTTCCAGAAGGTCCCAGCTCTGTAACAATTATAGATGCCATGTTTCATTTCCTGCCTTCCACCTCTCACCTCCAAATTTTGCTTTACACAAACAAAAGCACAGGTTGCTGTGAAGAAGAATCAGTGTTTCTGTAACTCTAAAAGATGTTTTTGAAACTGATAATGTTAATAGTGGTAGTGGTAGGTAGAGCTAGCAAAAGCAATTCTCTTAGAAGATTGCCTACTCCAGCAAAAACAAGAATTTATTCTCATATGTAGTAAGTCCTGTGATGCCTCCTGTAATTTATACAAGTCTGGGCTACCCCACCAATGCAAAGCATGTGAAGGGAGACTGTTGTCTTCTCAATTCGCACTCCTCTAGATGTGGGTTTTCTGTTTTAGGAATCCTTTATGGAGTGTCCTACTTCCTTTCCTCAGGCTGTCTTAATGGTCAGAAATTTCCACTGGATGTGTTGTTCCCTGGCTCCTTACGAGTCTCCTAGTGTAGAGTGCAAACTGCTTTTGTAAGAATAACTGTCAACCAGGTATGGTAGTGCATGCCTGTAAACTCAGTGACTTGGGAGAATGAGGCAGAACAATCATAAGATTGAGGTCAGCTTGGGTTGGGTAATATAGCGAGAAAAAAGAGAAAGGGAAAAGAATAACTACCAGTTAGTATTATATGCTAGGCAATGTGCCAAGTACTTTACATTTGTTAGCTCATTCAATCACCAAAACATCCCTGTGAATTATCACCTCATTTTAGAGGTCATAAAACTAAAGTTCTAAGAAGTCAACTTAGACTTAGCCCGTGCTCTTACCTACCTGTGTCTGAAGGGAAATCTCTTTCCTAGAAAAACAGTTTGCATCAGAGAAAACATTCAAGTGAAGTTCACTGAAGTGCAGTTCCATTTTGTCTTGCTCCCCCCATGTTGTATTTATTGTTAGGCATTTTGAAAAAAATATGAAGGTTTTTAAAGTCTACATATTTTTAAAAATATTTCTAATGAAAATCAATATGCTGCTATTTTCTTTTCTTTTCCATGACCGAAGAATCATTTCACTGTCAACCTACAGGAAGAATATGCATTCTAAGGCTTCTGCTGAGATTTAGAGAAATATTCTTATTTTTTAACATAAATAATTCATTGTATTTATTCTGGCAGAAATGTCTGCTTTAAAGCTTTAATTATGCTGAAAAGTTTTATTTATTTTTAAAGACAGAGGGAGAGAGAGAGAGAGAGAGAGAAAGAATCAATTTTATTTAGTTTTTCATGTGGCTTTTGTTGCTCTGACTGTTCCTTGTATACATGGTCCTGGAGTTCGAACCCATGTCCTTGCACAAGCTCACCTCCATCAAGGACCTAGGACATCCTGTCCCACACAGAGCTTGCCAGGCAAGCTCAAAATTGCTGAGTCACAATTGCTCCAGCCCCTGTGCATTTTTTATTTTTTGAACGAGAGAATGGGAAAGAGAGAATCAACTTTATTTAGTTTTCATCCGTTTTTCGTTGCTCTGACACTTAGCCATGTATGTGGTGCTGGGGTTCGGATCCAGGTCCTTGCGCATGCCAGGCAGGCATGATACCTCTGAGTCACCACTGCAGCCCCTCTGCTTGGCTTTAATTAGGCTAGTATCCAATAGCCTAAAAAATATCAACATTATGATGAGTGTAAATCAGATGTAGGGACGTTTAGATCAAATAACAAGAAGTAGCTCAATTACTGGTGGAAAGGTAAAGACCTGTACTTTTACTTGACATTAATTACAAACCAAAAGAATCCAGGGTAGGCATATGGGCATCAAGGAGAGAACATTGAAAAGGGAAACAGGGAAGTGCTACAGAAAATATAAGGGAGCCCTTGACAGGCACTTTTTTTTTTAAAGAGAGAAACAACTTTATTTAGTTTTTCACATGGGCTTAGTTGCTCCAACACTTAGTTGTGTACCAGGTCCTCGTGCTTGCCAGGCAAGCGCCAAAACCGCTGAGCCACCGCTCCAGCCCCTTGACAGGTACATTATGAAAGCAGCTATACTGGTCATTCCTCTCTCAGAAGACTTTTATTTCAAAGGTACTTAATGGTGAAGCATTATTAATGTATTAATTCCAGTACTAAAATTAATAGTACAAACCAAACTAATAGGAATGTATAATTATAATTTTATGAAAAAATAAGCCCACAAAAATGTTATTTTTTTTTTTTAAAGAGGGAGAGAAAAATAGAATCAATTTTATTTATTTTTTCATCTGGCCTTTGTTTCTCTGACACTTAGTTGTGTATGTGGTGCTGGGGTCTGAATTTGGGTCCTTGTGCATGCCAGGCAAGTGTTCCAACCACTGAGATATTGCTCCACTTGCCAAAATATTAATCTTTAAACTGGAAATTCTCTAAAAAATGCTCTTAATGACTATAGAAAGTTTTTTTTTTTCCCCCACATGAGGTATGTACAACTCAGGTCTTTCATGAAAAAATTTCTCAAGTATTGAAGAGACACCCTGTCAATCAAAGTATGAGAAAGTACAATATTTTTTAATAACCTTATGCTAACTGTTCCCTAAGAATCTCTATTGATCTCTACGTTCATTTGCCTTCTTATTTTTCTTGGTCACTTCTCTCTTTGTGTAAAACAAAACTTTATAGAGCCAATGAGAAGCAGATTTCTATCATCCATAAGAAAATGTCCAAGCTAATTTCTCACATCTCCACTTGTATGCTACCAGCTTTCACATCCTCTGGTGAATTAATCTTTTTGTTTTCAACAACATGAAGTGACATTAATTATGTGACTGGAGCATCCCCTGGAGGGGGACAACTGTTGTGACTCTTTGGTGTTTTTGTTTATGGATTTGGCTATTTTGCCATTTATACCTGTAGCTTTTATTGAATTCCCACTCAATTCCAGGAGGGCAGGGGCCATATTGTCCCACTCACCATTGTATTCCTATTGCCCGTCATGAAGTGGGTGTTCCATGAATATCTGTTGAGTGAATTGAATGTATTTTTCTCATATTGATTTCAAACACCACTTTTTATCATATTTCAAATGTAATAATTCCTTGTTAAGCTTGGAGAGGGCATTCTACAAATACTGCCTCCTGGTGGGCAAGACAAGTTACAGTGTTAAAGAAAATAGGGAACAGGGTAGGGGAAAATGAACCAGACAATTGACAGAAGTTTTGGGGCAGTTCCTTTCAAAACAAGCCAGATTTGTGGGCTTTAAAGATCTCCTCTGTCAGGAAATTGTTTATTTTATTTTTATTATTATTTTTTTTAAAGAGAGAGAGGGACAGTGAGAGAGAAAATCAATTTTTATTTTAGTTTTTCATGTGGCTTTTGTTGCTTTGACACTTCATTTCGTATGTGGTGCTGGGGTTCAAACCTGGGTCCTTGAGCATGCCAGGTAAGTAATGTAGCCACTGAGCCACAGTTCCAGCCTGTATATTTATTTTATTTTTTGGTAGTGCTAGGGATTGAATCCAGGGCCTCACACATGTGAGGCAGGCACTACACCACAGAGCTTTACCCCCAGCCCCTGGTAAGCTTTTTTTTTTCCCTCTGAATCATCTTTTTCCATTTTCAAAAGACACTGCTATAACAATTGTATATTCTCCTATAAATGTTATGCTATGCTTATATAGACTGAATCTTACTGGGCTTGATTTTTTTTTTTTAAAGAGAGGGACAGGGAAGAATCAATTTTAATTATCTTTTCATTTGGCCTTCATTTCTTTGACATTTAGTTGTGTACGTGGTGCTGTGGTTTGAACCTGGGTCCTTGTGTATGCCAGGCATGCTCTTTAAACGCTGAGCCACCACTACAGTCCTAATTATTTTCTTATAATTTTATTTATTTATTTATTTTGGTGCCAGGGATTGAACCCAGTGACACTTAACCACTTAGCCACATTCCTAGTCTGATATTTAATTATTTTTGCTTTTGCATTCTTTCTTGATTCATTTTCACAATACATATTGGGGAATAAATGATTTATTTCATTTAATTGAATATTTAAGATCTGTGGTGAGATTTATACAACATAAGGGATAGTTTTGCCTGGTCTTGAAATACATTTTTAGGTTTCATTATTAGCTCAAGTTACAGGTAGAATGCATGTTGGAACTTTGTGCCAACTCATTGATTCAAATATGTGCCCTTTGCTTTTTTTTCAGTACTGGGAGAAACCCCAAGGCCTTGAGCAGGCTAGGCAAACAGTCTATCTCATTCTCCACATTTTTTTCTACTCTTCTTGTGTGTTGTGAAAGGTGGAGGCATAGTCTTCCTCCTTTTCTGTTCAGCAGTTTATAAGCTTTTTCTCTGGTTATAAACAATGAGACAAATGAACAATTGTCTTTTTGTCTGACCTTCAAGGTTTCCACATGAGAGTCAGAGATTCAAAGCTAAAATGCAACATTAAGATACATAATATCACCAGGTACTGAAAAGAACAGGGACAACAGATGGTAAAACAGTGTATCAAGAAATGTGAACACAAAACATTTCCGTGTGGGATCGGCCAGACTTTTAAAACTGGGATCTTGTTTTCTTGATTACTCCTTTTTTTCTGTTCTCCTCTTGCTAGCCTTAGGTACAGGACCTAAAACAATTCCATTTGGTCAAAGAGTTGGATATGTGCTGGGGCCAAGTTATTTTTTTTATCTGGTCCAGGGATTGAACTCAGGAGCGCTAAACCACAGCGCCATATCCCAGACTTTTTAAAATTTTTTAAAAATATTTTATTTTGCGACAGGCTATTGCTAAATTGCTGAGGTTGGCTTTTAACTTGCGATCCTCCTGCCTCAGCCTCCCCAGCGTCTGAGATTACAGGTGTGTGCCACCATGCCTGGCTTCTGATTTCTTTTCTTTTTTTTTTTAAAACTTGTGTAGTTGGTACAGAAAACACTGTCCTTTCGCTCAGAAGCTGTTCATTTCCAGCCTTTCCTACTAATTCCATGCAACTTTACATTTTTTTTAAACCAGCTCTTTGAGTGCCAACGAATTAATCGGTTTCACAGCGACAAATAACATACAGCCTAAAAAAACACAATCTTATTTTTGAAGGATACAGGGTCGCCTTACTACTCTTTTGTAGCAATGATGATCTGGATGGAGCATTCCGCTCTTACAGGCCAAGTCCCTGCTTTGGAAATGGTGATTTTCCCCATCCTATCATGAAGGGTGTTACCTGAGTGGGAAAGGCGCATCTGCATTTCACAAGTGCCCACCTAAACCACCGACGCCTCAAGGCTGGTATATCTGGCAATCCCACAAAGGGCGCTTAGCTCTTTTCGAGGCATTGAAATCACCTGTTCAAGGTCGCGCTGCCAATTGGTGGTGAATGCAATCAGCATGGCCAGGCAGGGCTGCGCGTTTTTCCACCCGCCTGCGCTCGGCCTCACCCCGGTCACCTGGTACCCAGCAATTTGCAACCGCAGGAGAACGCGCCCTCTCTGGACCCTTCGCCAGCCCTAGCTGGGCGGGGAACCAACGCTCCGGGAGGCGAAGCTGGCGACGACCGGGACGCGGGCACCGGAAGGAGGGGGTGGCCCGCGGGCGCGCGGGGGGGGGAGGGGGCACGGGGCGGGGCGCGGCCTATAAAAGCGGCGCGCGGCGGAAAGGGCGGGCCTGGGCACGAGCGGCGGAGTCGGCAGAGCGCCGGGCGCCGCAGACGCCGCGGGCCAGGACTGGGAGGGGAGAGGGAGGAGACTGGAGGAGGAGACGCGAGTGCGGGGTGGCGCGGGTCCACCTCCGCAGCTCTCCTGGCTCCCGCCGGCTTTCGAAGGCGGGCCGGGGCTGCGGCAGCGGTGGCCTTAGCGGCCTGGGGAGGTGAAGCCGGGCTGCGGCGGCCTCGGTCGGAGCGGCGTGGGGAGGCGGCCAGCCTGGAGAGGGTGGTCAGGTCCGGGTGGCCGCGAAGAGGAGGAGGGGGGTGGGCTCGGCATTGCTGGGTGGGGTCCCCGAGGGCAGAGGCTAGTGCCTTTCTCCCCAGGTCGGCCTCCCCAGCGGCCCTGCAGCACTGGCCCCCGGGGGCAGTGGGAACGGGGAGGGGTGGGGTCGAGGTGCCTCTAGCGCGGGCCCCTGTGGGGACTTGGGATCAGCACTGGCGTGCTAGGGGCCTGTTATGCCCTTGCTCTGGGGATGCTCCTGCGCGGGGAGGTCCACTGATGAGGGCAGTTGAAGGCTTGCGAGGATGAATTCTTAAACGGGTTGAGTGTGAGTGGTTTTCGGGTCGCCTAAAACAACCGAAAATCAGTTTGGGGTGCTAGCAGCTTGAGAGTACCTGGCCAAAAATGTCCAGTAGTGATGGACTTAACCTCTAGGTCTGGGAGCAATCAGAGGGAACTTAATTAACATTCCTGTTCAAGAAACTGCTGGTTCACTTAGAGTTTGAGATTTTCTTTTAAATGTCATTCACAATTGAGATTGGGGACTGAGGGTGAAGGATCAGATAAGAGGTTCGAGTGTTTGCTTTCAGGACCCAAAGTGGAAAGCTTGTGTATGTGGGATCATTTTCTCACAGAAATTATTCAAAATGTGATATGCCCTTAAGAGAGGAGCTTAGAAGCCATTGCTTGATTAGTGATTCTTCCTGACCATGTGGAAAATCGAATTTCTGGATGCCTATAATGTAGATTTTTGCCTACGTAAAGGCTATTCTTATTGGCCATTGCTTGCCAGTAATTACCTTAAAAATATTGGAATGGATGTCCAGTATCTGAAGCACCATTAGGTTCTGAATTCACTTCTGTGGAAGAGAATTTTAAGAAGTGGGTCTAGACTTCCCAGGGAAGTTAAAGCCTGGCTTTGCCCCGCTAGTTTACTTTTATACTTAGCTCCCCCCCTCCCCACCCCCGCGCCCTCCCTTCAGCCTTATTTGTTTCAATGGTGCAACTCTCTCCATTCCCTTTTGGTTACCAGTCACCTTCAGGCCATTCAGAGGAGGGAAGAGAGGGGAATATGAAGTCAGCCAAGCCCCAAGTGAATCACAATCAGCACGGGGAAAGCCAACGGGCCCTCAGCCCCCTGCAGTCTGCTCTCGGTTCTGCTGCATCTCCTTCCCAGGCATATGAGACCTATATTGATAATGGACTCATATGCCTTAAACACAAAATTAGAAACATCGAGAAAAAGAAGGTAACTTTTTTTCCCTCCCAGCCCTATATATGCATGATCTTAACGGTTGAAGAGTTGACATTTTCTTTATATCAAGAATCAGATCTTCCTTCCTGAAGATTTAACTAACTTTGAAATTTAGTAGCCTGAGGACAAATTAAACAAGCAGGCTAAATATTAGATGTATTAAACCTTTTTGTTTCATTTGTTAACCCAGCTGAACAACAGTATTCTTCATAGTAAAACTATTATGCATAGTGTTCTTGAAATACTTGGAGAGCTAACTATTTTAGGTCAGATTAATTCTTTGCGCCTGTATTAACGATTCTTTACATAGGTGAGGAATAGCCTGCTTCTTAAGCTTGTTTTCCTTGTGACTTTCTGCGGCAGTTGATATTGCAGTATAGCTGCTGCAGTCATTGGAAGCTTTAACCATGGTAGAGCCAGAAAATGTTTCAGCATTAATTTTTCTGTTTGCTAGGTGTTGGTTTAAGATTGGTAGGTGAAAGTATTGTAGACAGCCTTGTAAAAAGGCCCAGGGTTTATTATCAGCTTCAAGTTATAGTAAATGTTGGTATATCCAAATCATTTCCCATTTCCTGAGTCATGTAGCCCACGAAACAGTACTGAATGACGCTTTGTTGTGTCACGATTCTCTTATGCTTTAGATGGTAAGGCTGAGTAACTATCTGGATCTATGTACTCATACTTTCGTGTCAAGATCTAGTTAAACCTTTGGAAGGTTGCTTTTTTTTTTTTTTTGGTTCTTTTTGTGATGCTGTGGATTGAACCCAGGATCTCAAATATGCTGGTCAAGTACTCTGTCTCTGAGCCTTATCCTTAGTCCTTCCTGGGAAGTTGCTTTTAATGGAGGTGTTTGAAGAGATTTTGAATTTGGTTAACTCTATCTCCCTGCCACCCCCTCTTTTTTCTTTTCTTTAAGTGAAGAAGGTAATAAAGGGCTAGTTGCAAGTAGCTTCATTTTTATTTTGAATTTGTACATTTGATCACAAGTGTGATAAGGTGAGTTTGCCTGGATCAGCACACATTCTCTACCACTATGAGAACTAGTCAAAACAGAATCTGTGGAGTGGAGGTTCATTAATGGCTTTCCTCAGATGGAGAAACTACATGTATGCAAACCTATATTCTCAGGATTAACTGTCGTTCCTTTTTACTTTTGAATACTTGATAGTAACAGTGCTTGTGTTTCAAGCTTCTGAAAAAAGCATTTTAAAACTCTAAAGCCAATACAGGAGGAGCCTGAAAAAAATGCTTGAAGAATATAGTGGGTTTATCTCATTATTATGGTGCCAATAAGTGCAATTTATTTTTCATGTATTTCCTTAAATATCAAGTTTAGTATGAAAAATAACTTCCAAGTTGTGGCTGTTAAAATGCTAGAAAAGACTTCTTTTACATTAATGCTTCCTTAGGAAGTTTCCTATCAAGAAAATGTCACAAAATTCAACAGGTAACTGAACTGGTAGTTTAAGCAGGAAATTGGAGCAGAACTTAAAACCTTGATGTCATTGATATTTTGTGCCAGAAAATTCTTTGTTGTGAGGAGCTATCCTGGGTATTGTGGGATGTTTAGTAATAGCCCTGGCCTCTACCAAAAGATGCTGGTAGCATTGTCCACCTCCCTCTGACTCCCCGAGTTGTGATAACCAAAAATATCTCTAGACATTGCCAGATGTCTCTGGGGGACAAAATTGCCCCGATTGAGCACCACTGTAGGATTGGGGGGTATATGATTGACTAAGGTAAGTCCCTCTGCATTCAGCAGTCTTATTATGTAGAAGGCTTAAGAGGAAAATGCTTTGAACCAGTGCTGTGGCATTTGCCTCCAGACCCAACTATTTGGGAGGCTGAGGTAGGAGGATTGTTTGAGCCCAGAAGTTCAAGGCTGTTCGGGGCAATGATACAAGACCCCTGTCTTAAAAAGCAAAAGAGAAAAATGTTTTACCTATTAATTTTTATAATTTTATAATAATGTTATTTTTTAAAAATTAAATACCTTCATTTAAAAGTCCTGGAAAATGAATTATTTGTAACTGGCATACAGGCTAATAGGAAAATCTGCAATGCTAGGCATGCAGACTGGCTAATGGGAGTGAACTTGTGCTAGCATGTAGTGAGCTCCATGTGTTTGGATAGAGTGTTACATTTCTTTCCATATGAAAACTTTGCCCATTGCCTCCAATATGTTCATGTTCTGACAATCTAGCACCACAGTGTCCTTTTAGATCCCTTTTTCGACACCCCATATTTCATACATCAAAACCCCCTAATATGCTGGTAGATGCCCAATTTTGGGAAACTTCCCTAGGTTCATTACTATGAAGTCCTTATATTTTTTCCCCTTAATTTTTTTATTGGTGCATTATAGTTCTACAAAATGGTGAGATTTATTACATATTCATATGTACACAAAATGTAACAACATAATTTGGCTAATATCATTCCTCTGTATTTCCTTTTTCCCTTCCAAGACCTTACATTCTTGATGGATCTACTGTGGTCCTTTCCCCCAAACTGGCCTTGTTTGTTTGAATACTTTTTTACTATTACCCTGGGGTGGTAAATCACTATGGACTCCATTAGTCACCTAGCTAAAAAGTTACTCTTGTGGAGCTCCTTGTTCAGAGCTATTCAGACATACATGGTGGGAACTCAAACACCTAACCCATTTCTTCAATTGTAAAATAAGAGACTAGTACCTATTTCAGAGTTGTGGGGATTAAAGGGGAACCTGCTGCTGTCACCAGCAGCACTGTCCTACTGCTCTAACTCCTGCACTGGATACATGGTTTCTATGTGTAAGAATATTTCAACTATTAGAGACACTTTCCTGTTGCAACTGTAGAAATAATTGAAATATCAGCATCAAACCATCTCAGCTTCAAAAACAAAACAAAAAAACCACACCATCTCAGTCTCAATGGTTTGTACCTGTAGTAATCAACCTTACTTGGAGCTGAGACTTGTACTTTTGAGCTGTTGACCTAAAGCCTAAGGTCAGCCCATATCATCCAGGGGTTTGTTGCAGTGGTTGGGCGCAATAACAAAAAAATGTAGTGACAAATAAAGGGGCTCAACTCCGTGAGATGAGACTGGCTATGCTAGAGCAGCACAGAGATCAGAGGAACGCTATTCTACGTGGTCCTGCCACATAGAATTCCCACTGGAATTCATTTGATTGCTGCCTGCCTGTAGTTAAGTGTCAATCTTGCACATTGATAGCTTACTTCAAGAACTTTGTTTTCAAAGGGAACAAAGTCTGATATTTAGTGTATTTGCTTCAGAATTTTATATCAGATCATAGTAGATTAAATTTCTCTTTTGTAGCTCAAACTGGAAGATTACAAAGATCGTCTGAAAAATGGAGAGCAACTTAATCCAGACCAGTTGGTAAGTGATTTATGATTCTTTGTCAGACATACTGATTGGTTTCTTAACAAAACTCTAGGTGGATTTAGTGAGAGCAAAGTCTTATTTGACCAAGAAGGGATTATAATCTGCATATTAAGTTTATAACAATTAATGTCATTTCTTTTTTTTTTTTAAAGAGAGAAGGACAGTGAGAGAGAGAATCAATTTTTTTAATTGAGTTGTTCACATGGCTTTCGTTGCTCTGACACTTAGTTGTGTATGTGGGTGCTGGGGTTTGAACCTGTGTACTTGCGCATGCCGGGCAAGCACCATAACCACCTAGCCACCGCTCCAGCCCCAATTAATGTCATTTCAAAATAGCTAATGGAGAGGATTTTGAATGTTCCCAACACAAGGAAATGATGTTTGTTCAAGGTGACAGAAATGCCAATTACCCTTGTAGGATCATTACACTGTAATAGGAATACCACACTGTACCCCATAAACAGTGCAATTGCTATATGTCCATTAAAGATACAAAGCATATTTCATACAGTTCAGAAATCAGGAAATATTTAAAAAGTTGTAGTTTTTCTTTCATGCCATCCTTCCTCTGTTGAGTTCTCATCTTACTATACACTCGTTTTCTTCTCTTTTTTGGGGGGGTACCAGAGATTGAACCCAGAGGTGCTTAATCACTGAACCACATCTCCAGCCCATTTTTATTTTGAGACAGGTTCTTGCGTAGATGCTTAGGGCCTCACTAAGTTGCAGAGGCTGGCTTTGAACTTGAGATCCTCCTGCCTCAGTCTCTCAAGCCTCTGGGATTACAGGTGTGCACCAGTAAGCCCAGCTATATACTGGTTGTTAATAAATTGTTATTTTTTTCCCAGAATTTGTTTACACTTATATAAACAAATATCCTTCCAACCCCCATTTTCTATACAATTTAGCCTACTATAGATACTTTTCTGGGTGGTCTTTATTTTTGCCTCTTATTCTTTAACAGATTTGATTTATATTTTTATTTTATTTTATTTTTGGTATCAGGGATTGAACCTAGAGGTGCTTAACCACTGAGCCATATTCTCAGCCTGTTTTTTAATGTTTTATTTTTGAAACAGGTCTCGCTAAATTGCTTAGGGCCTTGCTAGTTTGTCGAGACTGGCTTTGAACTTGCAACCCTGCTGCTTCAACCTCCCAAGCCAATGGGATTATAAGCAATGTACCAAGGTGCCGGGCTAGACTTTATTTTTTGAGCAATTTTAGGTTTATAAGGAAATGGAACAGAAAATAGGAGTTTCTATGCCCCCTTGCCCACCCCTCAGCCTTTTCTGTCATAAATGTTCCTCTTTAGAGAGGTACATTTGTTACATTTGGTAAACCTACATTGTCACATCATCATTACCCAAAGTCCATAGTTTACATTAGGGTTCTCTCTTGGTTTTGTGTATTTCCACTTCCACCCGCTCTTTCTTCCAGTGCTGGGGATAGAACCCAGAGCCTGGTGCTTGGTAAGACAGTGCTGTACTACTGAGCCACACACCCCCAGGCCCTTTGGCATTGTATATTCTGTGTGTTTTGACAAATGCATCTGTCATTATAGTGTCATTCAGAGTAGTTTCATTGCCTAAATATCTTCTGTACTCCACTTATTCACTTTATTTAATATTGTGGCAGCATTGTCTCCATTATACAAGGCCTTTAAAGTTTGGTTGAGTTCTAGTGTAAAACTATTTGAACTTTTTGAGATAGGGGATGGGAGCTCTTTGAAAATATTGTCTACTTTTTCCTTTGAAAATTGATTTTGTTTAGATTTCTTCGTTTGGAATCAACTTTCAAAAACTTTCTAGCTAGTGATAGGTGCGTGTAAGTGTATAGAAATATACATATACACCCATATATAATTGTACACACACACACACACACACACACATATATATATATACTTTTTTTTTTTTTAAAGAGGGGACAATGAGAGAGAGAGAATCAATTTTATTTAGTTATTCTTGTGGCCTTTGCTGGTCCAAAAAGCCTTTGTATATGTGGTGCTAGGGTTTGAACTTGAGTACTTACGCATACCAGGCAAGTGCTGTAACCACTGAGCCACCGCTCCAGCCCCTATACACATACTTTTTTTTTCTCAATAATTAGCTGTTGGACTTTTTTATTCCACATTTTACCTTTTCTTTCTTTCTTTCTTTTTTTTTTTTAAAGAGGGAGGGACAGTGAGAGAGAAAGAGATTATCAATTTTATTTAGTTTTTCATGTGGCTTTTGTTGCTCCGACACTTCCCTCAGTACGTGGTGCTGGGGTTTGAACTCGTGTACTTGTGCATGCCAGGCAAGCCCTGTAATCGCTGAGCCACCGCTCCAGCCCCTTGCCATTTCTTTCTATTCCCATTTGCTCCTTTTTTTTTTTTTTGAAGTATAAAGACTTTATTTTTTAAAATTCCTTGAAGAGTATGATTTTTCCTTCAACCGTTTTAGCTGTATTAGGTTTTGATATTGTATTTTTAATTTTGTGAGAAATTTGATGGTTTTAGTTTGATCGTCTTCTCTAACGCAACAGATATTGGTTGTTGGTGATACTGTAAATAAAGCTTTCTCTTGTCTGTGTGGCACTGCGATGTGGCAGCTTTTTTTTTCTCAGTACTGGGGATTGAACCCAGGGGCACTCTAACATTGACCTATTTTGAGACAGGGTTTTGCTAATTTAATGAGGTTGACCTGGAACTTGTGATGCTCCTGCCTTAGCCACCCAAGTTCTGGGATTGCAGCAACTTGCCTGGCAAGAAGAATATCTTAATACAGTTGATTTTAGAGTCCCATCTGTAACTGTGTTTTGATTCAGATATGGATTTGAAATGGAGAACCAAGATTCAAGTGAGTTTTTTTTTTTTTTTTTTAAGAGGACAATGAGAGACAGAATCAATTTTTATTGAGTTTTTTACATGGCTTTTGTTGCTCTGACACTTAGTTGTGTACGTGGGTGCTGGGGTTTGAACCTGTGTACTTGCGCATGCTGGGCAAGCGCTGCAACTGCCGAGCTACCACTCTAGCCCCTCATGTGAGCTCTTGAGCAATAGGCAAGGGGCATTTGATGCCTTTGGTTCCATTGAAGTTTTTGTCATTAAAGAATTAGGATTTGAAATCCATCTTTTTTTTTTTTTTTTTAAAGAGAGGACAGAGAGAAAGAAGCAATTTTTATTTAGCTTTCACGTGGCTTTCATTCCTTTGACACTTTGTTGTGTACGTGGTGCTGGTGCTTGAAGAAGAGTATAAGCATTGTAACCACTGAGCCACTACTCCAACCCGTTAAACCCATCTCTTGCTGTTAAACTCTTGTCCCATGTTAAATTTAATGCACCCACTGCTGAACTTGTCAAATAATATGGACTCTGTTGTATGTGGTGGGCCATGCCTGTAATCCCAATGACTTGGGATGCTAAGGCAGGAAGATTGCAAGATTGAGGCCAGCTGGACAATTTAGTGAGACACTGTCTTGGGAAAAAAAAAAGGGGAGGGGGTTTGGAGGCTGTAGCTCAGTGGTAAAGTACCCCTTGGTTCAGTCCCTAGTACTACACAAAAAGAAAAGAAAAATAATATGGAATGTTCTCTCTTTATCATTCCACTTCTATTGAACTAATCAAGGTAAGCCACCTGAACTTTACATAATCTTCCTAAGTGATATCCTTGTCTTGGGACCTTACTTTTTATTTCATAGTCCTCTTTTCTCTAGTATCTTTGTTGTGAAACAGAAATCGTAGTACAAAATAGAACTTTTTAAAAACACGATTTTATTTTTCCTTAGTTTTACATATTGAAGGGGTTTGTTGTTACGCTTTCATACATTCACACATCTTATGTCCCCCCTCATGTGCCCTCTCCCCTGAACTCCTTATTGTATCTCATCCTCACCAAAAACAACAACAACCTTCTCCTCTGGTATTTCCAAGCTCAATAAATGATTTTCTTTTTCTTTTTTTTTTTTGTATAAAATATGCATATATTCTGGATTTTGCAATCAATAAATGATTTTCCTAGCTACCAAACTATTCAAGCCTGAAACCTCTGATTTTAATGTGCCTATTTGAGATCAAGGGTTTTTGTCTGTTGGATATTTAAAAGTGTATGATCTAGAGCATAAAGTTTAGAGATATATCACTTATATGCCTGCTAATTGAACGATTAGAGAAAATGAGACTATCTTGGGCAGGATTATAGATGGCAGAACAGACAGTGAGGACAATCCTGAGGAACTTTGACATTTCATGTTTGGATAAATGGCTAAAAATACAATCAGGGGTTGTGCATCATTCTATGTGTTTTATAAGTATTAAATCATTTAAATTCTACAACATCTCTGTGCAGTAGATCCTATTATGCCTGTCTTATAGGTGCTAGAAACTGAAGTGAGAGAAGTTAACAGAAATGTTTTTGGCAAATAAGAAATTTGTAAATGGGAGAAAAAAAGGGAAGTTTAGTGATATGAGAAATAAGATGTTTGTAAAGCAGGAGAGTGCTTTTTTGTTGAAGCCTGCTGAAGAAATCAACCAAATGAGAATTATAAAACACCCATAGCTTTAAAGAATGAGATTGACATTGCTGACCTCAGTTAGAACTAACTATTGTGGTGGAATGGTAAAAACAATCCAGGGGCCAGAGCAGTGGCTCAGTGCTTGCCTGGCATCAGCAAGGACCCAGGTTTAAACCCCAGCAGCACACAGACAGTTAAGTGTCAGAAAAACAAGTCCAGATGAAAAAATAAATAGCATTCTCTCCTGTCTCTCTCTTTCTCCCCCCACCCACTCTCTCTCTGGGGAAAAAAAAACAAAAATCCAGGCTGATGAGATCAGAAAAGGAAGTAGGGACCATCACTTTGGAAATTTGTATAAGACTGGAAAGGAGAGGTTGACATAGAGGAACTTTAAACTTTTCTTATGTAAGTTGGGTATGATTTGGATTTTCTCAATACTGATTTAATTATCAGCAGAGAGGGAGAAGCTTTCTGTTAGAAGACATTAGAGAGGAAATCCCATCATCAATCTCAGGTATGTGTGTTATTGAGACATGGGAGAAAGATTTTTTCCAGGGTATATATACATATCACTGGGCTGTAGGGTTTACCTGTAGTTAATTTCAGGGGTAAAAAGGTCAAAATTTCTTCCAACATTATCATACAATTCATACTAATACTAATAGTATACAGGAGTCATTAGTATTCTATACCTTCATAGAGACTTAGTATTATCTGTTTTCCCCAGAGCTTTATTGAGAAATAATGTACATGCCACAAAATAAACTTATTATAATTGAACAATTCAATGATTTGTAGTAAATTTGTATAGTTATGCAATTATCACTACAATCCAGTTTTAGAACTTTTCAACCCCTAAACTTCCTTTTTGTGCCCTGGTTTATTTCTATCTCCATAAATTTACCTTGTGTGGACATTTCATATAAAATAAAGTCTTTTGCATCTGGCTTCTTTTACTTAGCTGATGTTCTGTCCACGTTATACCATGTATCAGTATTTCTTTTTATTATGACTAGAATTCAACAATATATGGATACACACATTCTATTTATCAGTTGCTAGGTATTGGATCATTTTTATTTTGGGCTATTATGAGTAATCCTGTTCTATACATTTATATACACTTTTTTTTTTAAAAAGAGAATTTTATTTATTCATATGGTTTTTGTTTCTCTGACACTTAGTTGTGTATGTGGTGCTGGAGTTTAAACCCAAGTCCTTGCGCTTGCCTGAGCCAGCTGCATGTACACATCTTTTGTGGATATATGTTTTCATTTGGTTTGGATGATATATAGGGATTCAATACTATTTTAATTACTGAGGCTTTCTATGTTTTTAATCTTGATGGGCAAGTTCCCTGTTTTGTTGTGTTTGAAATTGATCCTTCTATGTAGATTCAAGTTGAAGTCTCATTCTTTTATTGTTCACTTGTGAAATCTTAAAAACTTGATCCTTTAATTTTCTGTAGGATATTGCTAATCTCTTAATAGGTAATTATTTATGTATATATCCCACCATATAATAAATGTCTTGAATTTACTCATTGATTTATATGATATTCACTGTACTACTATACATTTGAATGGTAAATGAATATTTACAGAGAGATTCTATTGCCTCAGTAGTATTAAAACCTATAGGCCTCTCTGACCTTAAACTTCATAGATAGGGTGGAATTAGAGCTCTGATTTCTAATTTAAAACTTTAATTTTCAGCATTAAAATGGAATTTTTATATTTAACTTTATATGACTTGTATTGATACTTTTAATCCTTTTTCCTTAGTAAGTACTTTTCAATGTATGTGTTGTAAATGGCTAATTCATAAAGTCTTACATTTCCTCTGCTGTATTTAGGGAATACTTATTTTGACATATTTATACTTAGATTGTCATAGAATTGATATTTTCTTATCCTTTATGGTAGGAAGCAGTAGAGAAATATGAAGAAGTGCTGCATAATTTAGAATTTGCCAAGGAGCTTCAGAAAACCTTTTCTGTACTAAGCCAAGATGTGAGTATGTTTTATTTGCTTTTCCTGGACCCAGTTTAGCCACCAACCTTGAAGAAAATGTCAGTGCGTAATAACAGTGTTTGTTTACCATCCCTCTATCTTCTGCTGATATTGAGGATATGAGGATAGCTAATATTTTTCAGATTTCTGGAGACTCAAGGGAACACAAATGGCATCTGGAATATGAGACGTTGTGAATGAAGTATTGGTATTTAATGTGTTATTTCATTGTGGAATTACAGAAATCATTGAGAAGAATAAAACATTTTGATGAGTATATTTATTGTAGATAATTTTGAAATAGGCTTATAAGTTTACATGGGATTGTTGAACATTATTTAATAAAGGAGAAAACAGAATTGGTACTGTGTTTGAGAGCATGAAAATTATAATGGAAATTTTGTGATTCATGTAACATTAAGTTTGGCCTCCCAATAGTTAAGTTCAATGTGTTGGCAATACAAACTTTACAAACTTTTATCTTTGACATATTTAGTCAGTAATTAGTATGAAGTCTTAAGCATTCCTTAATGAAATATTCTTGACTATTTCAAGATTTTAGCATCAGAAGGTCATGGTTCAACAATTGAGATTTTTTTTTTTTTTTTTAAGGAAAAGAGAGGGAGTGAGAGAGAGAATCAATTTTATTTATTTTCTCCCCTGGCCTTTGTTTTTCCAACACTTAGCTGTGTATGTGGTGCTGGGTTTTGAACACTGGTCCTTGCGCATGCCAGGCAAGGGCTCCAACCGCAGAGCCACCGCTCCAGCCCCAAATGAGGAAATTTTTAAATAATTCATTTCATGGGGAGCATGCCTTGTAGGCTCTTCTGTGTTTTTGATATTTTCCCTTTTTTACAGAGAACTATGTTTTCTTTTTAAATGCTGTTCCTCATGGATCAAAAAATAAAAAAAGAAAAAGTCTTTAGGGTAGTGACATTTGGTCTTAATCCTTGCAATATAATCGAGTTGCACCCTTCTGAATGTCTAGTTTAATTTATTAGTTAACTTTTTCTTTAAGAGAGGGGTACAGTGATAGAGAAATCAATTTTATTTTTTTCATGTGGCTTTTGTTGCTCAGATACTTCATTGTGTATGTGGTGCTGGGGTTCAAACCTGCATCCTTGTGCATGCCAGGCAAGCGGTGTAACCTCTAAGCTATGGCTCCAGCCCCTATTAGTTAACTCTTAAAAGTAGTACATAGATCTGTAATAGCCTGGTACATAGTCTCTGCCTCCTGTTTTTTGGATATTTCTTTTAAGGAAGTTCCAAGCTTTTATTTTATGTTTAGCTTTTATTCTCAGCTATAGCATATTTTAGCTCACTTATTTATCACTTAGTTTTAGTATGTTCTGTTAATTCCACAATTATTAAATATTTGTAAACCATTTTAGATGCTATACTCCTAAGTCAATTTTTTCCCTACACTTGCTTGTACAATTAATTCCCTCAACTGTAAAACTATTAAATTTATTTAGTTTTGGTCCATTTTACTCTGAAAAGATCTTTTCCATCTTCTTTCTGGTTGACTGGTTAGAAGTATATTTGTATAATACTTAAAATTTTCCATCTTCTTTCTCTACTCAGTTATCCAATCAAATTTTAGTTTTCAATTCAGGTATTTATTTTTGTCATTCTTTTCTTTTTAGATTTAATTTTTTTTTAAGAGAGTGGGACAGTGAGAGAGAGAAAGAGAGAAACAACTTTATTTAGTTTTTCACATGGCCTTAAGTTGCTCCAACACTTAGTTATGTATGTGGTGCTGGGGTTTGAACCTGGGTCCTTGTGCTTGCCAGGCAAGCGCCGAAACTGTTGAGCCACTGCTCCAGCCCCTAGATTTAAATATTTTTAAATACCTACCTTGTGCCAGGGATCTCTGTAATTTCACTTATTTTTTATTAAGTAATTTATTTTTAAGACAGAACCAATTTTATTCAGTTTTTCACGTGGCTTTTGTTGCTCTGATGCTTCCTTGTGTACATGGTGCTGGGGCTCGAACCCACATACTTGCGCGTGCCAGGCAAGCACCGCAACCACTTAGCCACCACTCCAGTTCCTATTTTTTATTTATTTATTTTTATAGCAGTCTAGGCAATTGATATAAATATCCCTATTTTACAGATAAGTAATTTGAGTCTTGGGACAAAAAGAACTTATTAAAAGTTATATGGGGCCTGGAGTGGTGGCTAAGCAGTTACTGCACTTGCTTGGCATGTGTGAGGACCCGGGTTCCAAACCCCAGCACCACATACGCAACTGTTGGAGAAAAAAAGTGTAGAGTATCTGACATATTCTTCCACTGCTTTGTTCTAGAGGTAGCTCCTAGCTTATCAGGTTTTGTTGATATCTTAGTTTTACTTGACTGCATTTTAGATTTATCTTCACTTTAGTTGAGGTACAGAAGCAAGACCCCAAAGGTGCTTGCCAGTAAATTCTGGTTCTTTTTTCTGGTAATTTTTTGGTTCCTCTAAAGGTTTTTCAGGCTAAAGTTGGAAGCAGTCCTGTTCAGCTCAGCCAAGTTCTTTGTCTTCATGAAATGAGCTCTGTCCCTTGTCACAGGGATTCATCATTCTAAGTCCTGGTTCAGAAAATAAATTCTGCCTTTCAGTACTGCTGATGGAGAGTGGTTTATTTCATGTATTCTCCTTTCCAAACTAGTCCTCAACTAGAGGGTAAGAAATCTGTAACCCGATTTCTGAGTTTCCACCTAAGTAAGAAGAAATATGCTGTCACTGGCTTTTTATGACTGTACCCTGTCACATGAAATCAGGTGTGGAATTTTCTATTGCTCAATAAATTTCAGATTTAGAGCATTTTGGATTTTTTAATTAGTGATGCTCAACTGGTATTAACATTTGTAAGACATTTTTATCTATTACGCTTTCCTATCTATTATGCTTTAATCAGTCTTCTTTGGTTAGTTTCAAACTGACCATTTTACTTTAAATATTTTTCTCTTGGAATTAAAAAAACCAAAACCCAAAATTAAACCAAAGCATTTTTCTTAAAATATTTGGCCTAAAGAAGGCTTGATATATGTAAATAAGAAAAAGTAAAATCTTTAGATTAGTGTGGACATCAAAACATTAGTATTTTGGTTTGTATTATGGTGTTTTTTAGAAATACTAGGTACATCCTGGAGTTGGAGTCAGATATTTGGACCTCCTTATCTCTGATTACCTGAGACAAATTTATCACTCAGTGAGGTTTATTTTTGTTCTTGGTACTGAGGATTGAACCTAGGGGTCTTAACCACTGAGCCATATCTCCAGCCATTTAAATTGCTGAGGCTGACAGTGAACTTGTGATCCTCCAGCCTCATCCTCCTGAGTTACTGTGCTTACAGGCATGGGCCAACAGTGTCCAGCTACTTGGTGAGTTCTTTAGCTGGAAAAGGAGATGAGATAAGCAAACTGGTCAGCTTGACAATTTTAAGATTTATTATCTAATCTCAACTATTTGAGATTAGAGTTTGTAACTTATGAATTACTAACATGGCTAATAGAGGGTTCTCATTCTGCATTTGTTTTAACAGTTACTGAAAGCGCAGAAAAAGGCCCAGAGAAGGGAGCACATGCTAAAACTTGAGGCTGAGAAGAAAAAGCTTCGAACTATACTTCAAGTTCAGTATGTTTTGCAGAACCTGACGAAGGAACATGTACAAAAAGACTTCATAGGGGGCTTGAATGGTGCAGTGTATTTGCCTTCAAAAGAACTTGACTACCTCATTAAATTTTCAAAACTGACCTGCCCTGAAAGAAATGAAAGTCTGAGGTAAGCTAATGAAAAGACTTTTCTGAAATATCGTGCATAGCACGTTAGCCTTTTAATTATATAGATAGTTAGGTATCAAATAATAAAACATTAATTTGATTTAATATGGGAAAGTTTGACAGGTTTGATTGTTCAGAAAGAAAGTTAGTTCAAATGTCCTTATTAACATGCTTTATTATAACACTGTTTAAAAATGTCTGATCAAGTTTTAACCCTTTATAAATATTAACCATGATACTAATTATAGATGTTGCGAAAAATTTTGTTTCATAGTCTTTCCCTTCTTACTCCTGCTGTACTTAAATAGAAGTAATACAGTTTAACTTGGTCAGTATCATTAAACTTTAAAAGTGAGAATTATTTGGCATGTTCTTATGCTGTGAATAAACACTTAGAAATAAATCTGATTACATAAAATTTACAACCAACAAATTGGGGCTAATTTTTTCCTTTACAGTTAGCTATGCATTTTTGTTTCAATGGAGTAAATCAGTTAACAAATAGATCTTTATGCTTTTGCTTTGTTAAGTACAGGTTGTCCCAACTTTGTGTTTGTTCGCCATGTTAAAATGTAGTCGGATTTTATATACTACTAGATATCAGCCTTGTATCATGAAGGAACCCAATAAAACTCATAGTTAACTGCAGATAGCTTTATATTCCTATGTTGACAATCAATTCCGTAGTTACCTACTAGAGTGCTTGTTTCTTCCTTCTCACGTTGGTGAGTTCAGAGAATGTAATATACTTAAGTATGTGAAATGTCAGAAAATCAGAATTTGAAAAATAGGCTGCTGGTGTTTAAAATTAAATGCAGTTCTTAAGGATTCCAGTCCTTTTTTCTTTCATCTAGCAAACTTACCTTATAACTAATGATACCTCACTGGCAGCCTTAAACAATTTTGGTCTATTCCTTGAAAATTGTATTTAGTAAAATCGTTATCTTGATTTAAGGAGGATTTCTTACTTTGGAAATCTATAAATAGGCATTTTATAAATTTCACCTTTTATAAATATCAATTTTCGTTTCCAGAGAATAAAAGGACAAAATCAACTTTTGAATGTTTGACTGTTAATGGGTTGTATTGCGTAAATTGTACTGCTCCATGTATACTATGTACTTCTAAAGCCACTTTGTTCTGCTGCTGCTTTTCCTTGTCAGTGTTGAAGACCAGATGGAGCAGTCGTCCTTGTACTTTTGGGACCTTTTGGAAGGTAGTGAGAAAGCAGTGGTAGGAACGACATGTGAGTTTTCTCTACTCTGGACTTAGGCAGTAAATACTAAACTTTATGTCTAGAAGTTTAGTATGATATCGAGGGTCTAAACTGTGTCAGTCCATCAGAACTTACATGTCTGACAATACCATATTCATTGGCAGAATGATCCCTTTGTTTAGGTCTGTTAAAAGCAGCTATTGTATAATCCTATCCTAAAATGGAACTAAAGGAGAATTTTGAAGTTTCAAATCAACATGATTTGGGAACAAAAGCTAAGTACTCGTGCTGGCTTCAACACTAGCTTGATCATTTTGGGATTCAGTTCTCTATTCTGAATGGGAAACCTGTTCTCTTTAAGAATTGTAACCCATGTGTTGCTAATATCAAGGTTTACCTACCAGATTGGCATTAAAAAAATATGAATGGTTTGATTAGTCTTTTGAAGCATTATTATTATTTTTTTAAAAGAGAGAGGCATAGTGAGAGAGTGAGAGAATCAATTTTATTTAGTTTTTTCATGTGTCTTTTGTTGCTCCAGCACTTCGTTGTGTACATGGTGCTGGAGTTTGAACTTAACATTCTCGTTCATGCCAGGCAAGCGCCATAACCTGTGAGCTACCGCTTCAGCGCCTGAAGCATTGTTTCTTATTGATTTGAAAATGATCTGTAGAGGGAGTGAGCACTTTTGGCTTCCTAAATAGCTATTGGTCAAATGAACAAGTACAAATAGACGTGTGTGATGTACATAGCTTTTTTATTTGTTTGATTACCAAGGATGCTTAACCAGTGAGCCACATCACCAGCCCTTTTATTTTTTATTTTGAGACTGTCTCTCTAAGTGGCTTAGGACTTTCTCTCTAAATGGCTTAGGGCCTCACTAAGTTGCGGAGGCTGGCTTTGAACTTGTGATACTCCTGCCTTAGCCTACAGAGTTGCTGGGATTATAGGTGTGGCCACTGCATCTGTCAGTATATAATTTTTTGTACTAGTTTAGAATAATGAAAACTTGCTGGAAGCTAATAGACATTTTTGTCATTAGTTAATTGCTTCCTTTTTAGAAAATATCTAAGTATGTATAATCATCAAGATTCCTCACTCAAAGCTTAAATCACAATTAGAAATTTAAAAAAAAATTTTTTTGTGTGTGGAATGTGGTGTCATGCACCTGACATGTTGTCCTGGATACTCCCTTATCTGAGGTGGGAGAAATGTTTGAGCGCTGGAGTTGGCGGTCAAGCTGGGCAAAACTGCACACTTACTGTGTGACCAAGCATTTACAGTTCTGACACCCAAGATAAATGAACACCTTATGTTTATATGCGTACTTGCACATGAATATTTATACCAGCTTTATTCATAACAGTCCCACAGTCTAGATGTTCATCAACTGATAAATCAAAAACAAAATAAGATATATCCATACAGTGAAATTCACTCAGCAATAAAGGGAATGAGCTGTTCGTAGGAGAGACAACATGGATGAATCTCAAAATAATTATCCTTAGTGAATGAAGCCAGACAATACATGAGTACATGTAGTATGACATCTTTATGAAATTTTTGGAAAGACAGAACTAGATAGGTTGTTGGCTGCCAGGGGATCAGGGTAGGGGATCAGTTGCCAAACAGCCATGTGGGAACTTTTTGAGTTGATGAAAATGCTTTGTATCATGGTTCTATGGAGATAACATGACTATATTTTAGGTAAAACTGTTTGCTTAAAATAGGTGAATTTTGTTGTTTGTAAGGTATACCTCAGAGCTGATGGGGACAAAAAGACAAAATCTTTGTCATAGTACTTCTATGAAAGGAATAATAGACCCAAATCAAGCATGGGAACCCTGCTTAGTTTGGGAATCCTGTGCTTATTGGAGTTTTAAAATGAAATAGTCTTTACATCTATTTTTAGTGGGCAACTTTATCACTTTAAGATTTTCTCTAGTATCTAATGGTGATATGCTAGGATTAACATGCAACACAACTCAAGAGGAAAATCTTAATCATGGAATTTTGTAGTTAATTTAGAGATTGTCCAAAGGATTTTATACTGGTGATGTTTGAGGAACTGTCTTTTATTTCTCCAAAGCCTTAATGGGGAACATAGAATAGTTGCTAGTTGTGATGTCTGGTGGGAAATGGGAAAAATGACTTGTCTCTCATTTCAGAGAACGTGCACATTTGTGATGGTAGAGTTTGATTAGGATCTCTGATGTTTAGTCATTTTTCAAATGGTGGAAATGGAGGCCCAGAGAAATTTAAGTAATTTGCTAAACTTTGAGATTTTAATCCTTAAAAATTATGTTGATTCAGCATAAAATAAAGATATGCTGCTTGTTACTTTTTATGGGACTAATTCTTTGAGTATCTCTGTGTTAACGTTTGTAATGACATATTCTTAACTAGGATAAAATTAGGATTTCTAGTCCATATAATTTTCAATGAACTGTTAGGTTTTGTGATAACTAAGTCTTAATCACTCTTTCTTAGACAAACACATGAAAGATCTACTGTCTAAATTGCTGAACTCAGGATATTTTGAAAGCATCCCGATTCCCAAAAATGCTAAGGAAAAGGAAGTATCCTCAGAGGAAGAAATGATAATACAATCAGAAAAGAAAAAGCAATTATTGAAGACTGAATCTATTCAAGAGTCAGGTTTGTTAAAAATTTCTGGAATTCTTTATTGATTTCATTTTTTAACAACCCATTTAAAAATATTTAAAAATGATTGTTTTAGTTTAATGTGTTATGTATGGAATTCTTTACTTCTGCAAGATAAGCCAAGGTTTAGAGGACATCTCCAGTCTTTATCTTGATTTACAGAGTGACACTTAATAGGAAAATTAGGTTATATTTAGTTCCAAGAAAGTACATTGGTTTAAAATGAGGTACTTATGAAATTTAAATGAACCTCTCTGTTAAATTACTAGTGGGATAATTCTGTTTAAAAATGTGGCATAAATATAAGTTATAGTAAAATCCAATACTGCACTACTATAGTAGAATGAGAATGCAGATAATCTAAGGTCAAAATATTGATTTAGGAAAACAATTGCCAAAATTAAGAAAGGAAATATACTTCATGAATTATTTTCCTGAGAAATCTTTAAGCAGAAATTTGCTTTTGTTTGTTGAGGTTGGATTTATTAAAGTCTTTTTCTTATTTTTTAATACTGAAGATTGAACCCAGGGGCCATTAACCACTGAGCCACATTCCCAACCCTTTTTATTTATTTTATTTATTTTTTATCTTGAGACAAGGTCTCTTCAAATAGCTTAGGGCCTTGCTAAGTTGCTGAGGCTGGTTTTGAATTTGCAGTATTCCTGCCTCAGCCTCTCCAGCTGCTAGGATTACATTAAAGTCTCTTTTAAAGACATAGTGCAGGCAGGGTTCTGGTATCCACCACCCAGAGACAAGTTATTTTCAAAGTATATGTCTCCTAAGTTCAGTGCTTCAGTATTCCTCTTTCTCATCTCCCTCCTGACCTTAAACTGGCTTGGAAGACGGTTGTAAGAGTTCTTTTTCAAATTGAGATGACTAGTTTTTATCACATAACACCTGAACTACAATTTCAATTTTAATAAAGCTGTATTTTGGATAGAAGAAGATAGTATTATTTTCAATCAGAAATAAATTTTTAGCTGAAACTTGATTTTAACAAAATCTTACATAGGAGAGCCACTAGCTTTAATTAGCCTCAGAGCACATGCTGGGGTGTGTGTGTGTGTGTGTGTGTGTGTGTGTGTGTGTATGTATGTATGTATGTATGTATGTGGCAGCGGCGACAACGGTGCTGCTGCTGCTGCAGATGGTGCTGCAGGGGATTGAACCCAGGGCATTAAGCATGCTAGGCAAGCACTGTACCACCGGCCTACATCCCCAGTGCCTGCACATGTTTTTGACCAACAAGCAATAGTTAAAATTGTTCCTGCAATGAATGTACTTAATTGTACTATTCTAGTTTTCTTCTGAGTCCTCTAAAATATGTAGTTGTAATAAGTTTAAAACTTAGAATTACTTAGTATTTATTTAATAGTCTTTTCTCTTTCTAGAGTCTCTTATGGAACTTGCACAGCCAGAGATACAACCACAGGAGGTAAGAGACTGAAAGATCATTTGCTGATGTTTTTTCAGACTTTTGTGCAGTGTTGTAGTTGTGAGTTGAGGCTCTGGAGCCAGACAGCCCGAGCTTGAATCCTGGCTCTGCAGCTTGTTAGCTTGGTGACTTTGGGCAAGATTGTTGGCCCAGCTGTGTCTGTTATCCTCATATGTAAAATGAGGATGGTGATAATGCATAGGATTATGCTCTTTCCAGAATTTATTCACATTGGTAGTAGAAAAGGGTCTTTTCACTTTCAGAAGTGGCACTGAAATTTGTGGAAACTGAAAAATGGGAGAAGAAAACATAGTGTAATTGATGTTTGAGGGAAATAAAGAAAAGGTTAAAAACTCAGGAAGCAGAGCCAAAAGTTTAACTTCTCTATGAATTATTTCAGGGAATTGAGTGGGTGGAAGGGTCTTAAGGCTGGCAAAGGTGAAATAGCTTTCATTAATGGCTAAAGCAAGCAGTGTGTGTGTAGTTCTTGCCAGTCTTTTTTGTTTGTTTTGGTACCAGGATTGAACCCAAGGGCTCTTAACCACTGAGCCACGTCCCCAGCCCACCTATGTATGTATGTATGTATGTATGTATTTTTAAAGAGAGAAGGACAGTGAGAGAGAGAGAGAATCAAATTTTTTTTTTTAGTTTTTCATGTGGCTTTCGTTGCTTGGACACTTCATTATGTACGTGGTGCTGGGGTTTGAACCCGCATACTTGCGCATGCCAGGTAAGTGCTATAGCCACTGAGCCACTGTTCCAGCCCCTATTTTTTTTATTTTGAGATGGGGTCTCACTGAGTTGCTTAGGGCCTCTCTAAATTGCTGAAGCTGGTTTTGAACTTGCAGTCCTTCTGCCTCAGCCTCTGCAGCACCACACCTTGCTTGTTTTTGCCAGTCATAAGTAAGTCAAACATAAATCACTGCTTTTGGAATATCAAAGTTTATGTTTTTGTTAATTGAGGAAAAAGGAATGAACAAAGAGGTAGGCCAATTTTGTAAAACAGGACAGAAGTTTCATGTCAGCATAGTGACTCAGACCAGTGGATATGGGAATACTAATAGAGTTGAATGTTGCTTTCAAAGTCTTTTATGAATTTTATGACTCAAGTACATTATTTCCCTGGTTTAGTTTCTTAACAGACGTTATATGACAGAAGTAGATTATTCAGGCAAACAGGATGAAGAGCAATCTTGGGAAGCAGATTATGCTAGGAAACCAAATCTCCCCAAATGTTGGGATACGCTTACTGAACCAGATGGTCAAGAGAAGAAACAGAAATCTTTCAAGTCCTGGGAGTCTCCTGTGAAGCCCCAGGAGACATCAAAGCCTGCAGTTTCCTTAGAACAGAAGAAACAAGAGATTCCAAAACTCAGGTCAACTCTGCAGGAAGAGCAGAAGCAACTAGAGATCTCCAAACCCAAGCCACCTCCCAGCCAGTGGAAGCAAGAAACTCCAAAGTCTAAAGCAGGATACATTGAAGAGGAGCAGAAGAAGCAGGAGATACCAAAGCCTTGGCCAGTTCAACTGCAGAAAGAACAGGATCCAAAGAAGCAAACTCCAAAGTCCTGGACACCCTCTGTGCAGAGTGAACAGAATGTCAGCAAGTCCTGGACCACTTCCATGTGTGAAGAACAGGATGCAAACCAGCCAGGGACTCCCAAATCCTGGGAAAGCAATGCGGAGAGTCAAAAACCCTCTTTACCACCACAGCCACAGATTGCTCCAAAGTCCTGGGGAGGAGCCACTGCAAGCCTCATACCAAATGACCAGCTCCTGCCCAGGAAGTTTAATACAGAATCCAAAGATGTGAGTAGATCTGTCAGTGGAGGCGTTTGATAGAAGTTGTAACTTTAGCTCTCTCTTAAAAACAAAACACTTGTGAAATTAATTTAATACCCTTAACTCTTTAATGAGTGGATCTATTTTCCCTAGAAAATTGGAAGTTAACCTAGTATGTTTTGGAGTCTTAACTGGAGATGAATTTTCTACAGTTATAAAATGTTAAGATTTAATGTCAATTATTTTCATCTGGATACAACACATTTAATAAAAAAGACAAAATATATGTTTAAATATGATTATCGTATCTTATATTTATATAATTCTATTCAACATGCATTATATATTGACATTAGCAAATTAGCATTAATACATATAAAATATATATATTTAAATATCAAATATATTAACATTCTCAAATATGTTTCATAGAATGTTAATGAAATATAGAAGTTATTCTTATTCAAATGTGAGGAAAATAAAACATGAAATTAGTTGAGTTGCATGAATCAAAAAATGTAAAATAATTCAAATTTGAACTTCATTCACACTGGATTTATAATGTTGTTTAAATATGACTGAGCTGTTATCACGTCCCTAGGGTAAAGTTGAATACATTCATTTTAACCATGAACAATGATTTAATTAGGAAAATTTGGTATAGATATTACTAGTTTGTGACTGAATGTATAAACAATCATGCAGTGCTAAGGCTCCAATAGCATCTGACTTCACATGATATCTGAACAACTTCACATTATACCTACTGTACTTACAGTAAATCTCACCTTACTTGTTTATAAATGTTAATTACTATTATTTAGACTTACTTTTTGATACATATTAATGCCAGCTTTTTAATGGTACTGTATGACATCAAATGGTGGATAGTTCAGACAAGATAGTAATGTGAATAAGTGAGTAATGTAAATACCTGTCATGGAATGCGAGACTTGTTACACAGTATTTTACTTGGAGTCTTCCACTGGGCATGAGAGACTTTTTCTGACAGAAGTTATATTTTTCTTTATTTTCTCATTTGTAGCTACTCAGTATAGGCTGTACTTTTATGAAGAAAAAGGCATGATGGTTGCAGATATACTGGTCTTTGGGGAGCTATTTGAGTTCTATATTTGTTTCAAAATAAGAAATTTCCAGAGATAAGAAAATAAAGACATGAAATATTTTGTGGTTCAGTTTTGAAGAATGATGTACAGTTAAAAAAGGAGGCCTCACTCTGTAAATGATAAATAACCTATTTTAGGAAGATAAGACTAATAATGAATAATTCTTAGTGCTACGCTAGTGTTGCCTGTTACTAAATCATTCTCCACCGGGGACCGTGAACTTGTTACCACCTTGCTTTGTAGGAAATGTGAATTTATCCTCCCGGTGTTCTCCCCATCTGTCTAGTGGTCTTCCTTATGGTTTTTTTTTTTTTTTTTTTTTAAGAGAGAGGGGGACAGAGGCGGAGGGAATGAATTTTATTTAGGTTTTCATGTGACTTGTTGTTCTGACAGTTCGTTGTGTACCTGTTGCTGGGGTTCATACCCATGTCCTTGCATGTACCAGGCAAGTGCCGTAGCCACTCAGCCACCACTGCAGCCCTCTTGTACTTCTGTGCCGTTTTAGTCAAAGGCTTTCCAATGGGTCTTCGGCCTTCTAACAGCATGAAAAAACATTTAGCCTGGGATAATCAAAGCAATGCATTTTATAAATAAATGAACTACCTCTAGCTCAATCTGTCTTATAGAATGTCAATTTTATTTAGTTTTTCATCAGGCCTTTGTTTCTTGAACACTCAGGCCAGGCAAGTGCCACAACTGCTGAACCACCACTGCTCCAGCCCCTAGAGTTGTCTTCTTTTGCTCTTTTCCCTCTCTTTTCTTGGAGAGCTAATATTTATTTTGTCTTCTTCTTGGCCCTTTAGAAGATTGGTAACTGAATTTCATAACTAGCTATTACAAAGCAGTAATTGTAGTGTGATAGCTATCTTGTGAAACAAATTTAAAAACCCAACTTAATACCTCAATACAACTGTTAAAAAACCCCCCAAAACCCTAATGTGAAATTCTACTAGGTATGGTGATGCTGAACTTTTACCATGTCAGAATAGTGATAACCTGCCATTTGTTGAATGTTTAATTGGAAAGGTCAGAACTCTTATATAAATTGCTTTAATAGTACAGATAGTATTATAGTGAAGTTTTAGGGATTTTTAGTAACTGAGGACACTTCTCTGTGCAATGCAGTTTTTGTTTGTCTTGTGATCTCAGCTGTCTAGAACATGACTAAGTATAGGCAAGGGCAGAATAGAGTTCAAAGCCAAAACACTAGATTACACTAAAGGTCAGAGTTTTCTTCTAGAATAGTCCTTCATATATTTACTTAGGGTCTATTAGCGTATCTGGGACCTTTGAGAAGCTTAGCTGTGTGATTTCTCAGGTGAATTACAAGTTGGAAAAGAGACGTTCATGGAGACTGCTGTAAGAAGTAAATACAAATTGTAAATTAGGTGCAATTCAAGATGTGTAGCAATTTTAAACAATTTAGCTTTTAAATATCAGTAGCCCTCCAGAGTGTAGTTACTTTGTAACAAAGCATAATAATGTATTTCCTTAATTCTAGGATGTGTGTTTGTCTCTATGTATTTATATCTTAATGTTTCTGAAATCAGATACACCTTAAAAATGGGATATATATTTAATGCAATAGTAATTTTTGCACTAGGGGAGGAAAAAGTCATTGGTATATGTCACTGGCATCTTACCACAGAGAACATACTGATAACTAATGTCTGTAGTGAACATACTTTCTTTTTTTCCTTAGAGAAAAAGAGAATCAATTTTATTTAATTTTTCACCTGGCTTTTTTCTCTGACACCTAGTTGTGCATGTGGTGCTGGGGCTTTAAACTGGGTCCTCACGCATGCCAGGCAAGTGCTCCAACTGCTGAGCCACTGCTCTAGCTGTGTAGTAAACATACTCTTAAAAAGGAAGTTCTGTGGGGTTGGGGATTTAGCTCAGTGGCAGAGCGCTTGCCTAGCATGCACAAGGCCCTGAGTTTGGTCCTCAGCCCTAAAAAAAAAAAAAAAAAAATGTTAAAAAGGAAGTTCTGTGGGGTTGGGGATTTAGCTCAGTGGCAGAGCGCTTGCCTAGCATGCACAAGGCCCTGAGTTTGGTCCTCAGCCCTGAAAAAAAAGGAAGTTCTGTTATTCTGAGTCTTTTCTTTAGAAATAGGCTTTTAAAGAAAGATTTCCATTAAAGTTGTTCTGAAGGGGGAAAACCATTTAAAGTATGCTTAAATTGTTTAGAAAATGTATTTATGTGGAAATTCTTGACCTATGATAAATCTGATAAATGGGCATTGCTGTTTTGATTTCATCATGATATAGTGAGCTCTTGAATTAGGCTGTTGACTTTGAATTTCTTTCTTACATGTAGTGGGTTTGTTCTTGTAGGTGCCTAAGCCCATGCTTCAGCCTGTAGGTTCTTCCTCTGCTCTTCCAAAGGATCCAGTATTGAGGAAAGAAAAACTGCAGGATCTGATGACCCAGATTCAAGGAACTTGTAATTTTATGCAAGTACGAGCCATTAAAAAAAAAAATCTTCAGTGGTATTCATGGGGTAGTTCGGATCTGAAGTGTTATAGGGAAATGGTTAAGAAGATGGATTCTGCTGTCCAGAACGAGCATGAGTCCTGGCTCTGCTGTCCCCAAGTTTTTTTTTTTTTTTTAATACTAGGTATTGCACCCAGGGGTACTTAATACTGAGCCTTATAAGCCTTATATTTTATTTGGAGACAGGGTTTTGCTAAGTTGCTTAAGGACTTGCCGAGTTGCTGAGGCTGACTTTGAACTTGTGCTCTTCCTGCCTCAGCCTCCCAAGTCGCCAGGATTACAGGCTTGCACCACTGTGCCTGGCTGTCCCCTATTCTGAGGCCAAATTACTTGACTCCCTGCCCTTTATTTGAAAAAATCAGGATAATAGTTCCTACTTCCTAATTTTTTTGTGACTAAAGAAGTGAATTAAATGTGAAAGAACTTCAAGTGTTCCAACTGCTGCAAGTCATCAGTAGTTTCAGTTCAACTGTGAAAACCTGTTCTATGCTTGGTCTTCTGTTGGGTATTGCTGAGTATAGATAGTTAATAGGACACTCATTGCCTTCAAGGAATTTATGTTCCTGCTCTAGAAGATTGTAAATCAATAATTATAATTGTGCTAAATCAAGTAGTTGAATGCTAAATTGTGAGATACAGACTCCTACAAAATTTCAGAATAGTATGATACTACTGAGGACTGAAGTAGTTAAATAAGATGTTTTTGTTTAGCAAAAAGATCTTGAGTTTTGGATTTAGGCCTGGGTTTAAATCCTAGTCTCGTCACTTACCAGCTATGTAACCTATGCAAGTTATTTAATCTCTAACCCTCTACTTATTTACAAATTGAAGGCATTGCCTACCCCTACAGATTATTTGAAAATAAATAGAACTAATAATGCTTACTACAAATATGTAGTGTAAGTATACAATACAGAAAATAAAGGAAATCTCTCTATAAGAACCAAGATATGCAGGTAGGAGATAAGAATGGTTTCCTATTGTGTATTTAACAACATGAGCTAGTAAGTGGTTGAGATAAAATAATTACATCCTCTCAATGGTTAGGTATAATAAAAATTGGGGTGCAGACTAGATTAGGATTGATGCTTAAGATAGGAGTGTCTTTCCGAAGTTAGGCCTTATAATTGCTGTCATTTTTAACACAGCATAACCTTTAGGTTTGACAGTTACTTTAGAGTTGCTTTTTGACTCTTAATTTCTTCTATAGACTAAATTTTTTCACATCTCGAGATATTAATTAGCTAGATACCTACAGCTTTAGCTAATAAGCTATGGGCAACACCATGAATAATTTAATGGTCATATCTTTTAAAGTGAATGATCTTTGTTCCTATGCATTATTTAAAATCTTATCTTCAGGAGTCTGTTCTGGATTTTGACAAGCCTTCAAGTGCAATTTCATCGTCACAGCCGCCTTCAGCATCTCCGGGTAGCCCAGGAGGTATGTAATCATTGTAAAGACTCACAGCAGATAGCTTTAGAGCTAACAGTTATTTCTTTTACAAATCCTTTTCCTCTAGATAGCAAAAGGTTTAAACTGATTATGTCTCTGTGTTAATTTATTCTAATTGTATCCTGTGTCATCAGAGTTATATATAGGGCGTTACTGTGCCTAACTGACCTATTTGCATTTTTTGGAGAAAGTCTTCAGATAAATGAATGGAAATGTTCAATAGCTGTTTTTTTGTCTTCTTTTTTTGCAATTTTTAATATTCTTGGAGTGATTTCTGACTAGACGTTGCTTTACTCCTTTGGACTGCAAATCTAGAGTTGATGCTTTTGGAGTCTAACTATGAATGAAATCACCTCAGAGATGAGTAGACCATTGACTAACACAGTAATTAATGATGAAGCCCAAATGTAAATCTAGTCTGATGCTTCAGAGGGTAGACTCTTTGCTCCACACTAGTTTCTCTCATGTGAGGAAAAATATAATCAAAGCCATATTGCGAGCCAGGCGTGGGGTGCACGCCTGTAATACCAGCGACTTGGGAGGCTGAGGCAGGAGGTTTGCAAGTTCAAAGCCAGTCTCAACAACTTGGTGAGGCTCTGAGCAATTTAGGGAGACCCTATCTCAAAATAAAATATAAAAGGGCTGGGGATGTGACTTAGTGGTTAAGCGCACCTGGATTCAATCCCTGGTATCAAAAATAAAATAAGAAAATAAGCCATATTCTAACTGTAGTGGCAGTAGGCACCAGTTCAAGACTGGCAGTGATTTCATGGTAAAGTAGGGATGATTGGTAAAAAGTAATTAACAAATGTGGTAGACATTAATAAGAAACCAAACTGATAATTATGTAATTGAAAAGCATATTATTGTAACCACCAAAAAACCTAAACAGATGGCCCAGCTAAGGCTGTGAAACTTAAGTATGTTTCACCAGTTATTTTTTGAGAGCATCAACTATTTATTTTTTCATCTGTTTTTTTTCTTTCTCCAACAGTTGCGTATGTGGTGCTGGGATTTGAACCTGGGTCCTTGTGCATGCCAGGCAAGCGCTGTAACTGCTGAGCCACTGCTCTAACCCCATTTACTAGTTATTTATTTATTTTAAAGAAAGAGGGGACAGTGAGAGAAAGAGAGAAGCGATTTTTATTCAGTTTTTCATGTGACCCATTCCTTGGACAATACACTGTGCATGTGGTGCTGGGGTTTGAACCCGCGTACTCATGCATACCAGGCAAGTGCTGTAATTGTCGAGCCACCGCTCCAGCCCTTACTAGTTATTTTTACAAGTCATAGTTCTTTTCTTTTTAAATCCTTGAAATGCTTGTACTGATTTAACCTTAAAGTATCACCATATATCACAGACAGAATTAGTAGTTTCAACTTTTCCATAACCTTCTTTGATTCACCTCTTCTCCCCCCACAACCAGGGGTGAAACCCAGGAGTTCTCTACCACCAATCTACATCTCCCAGCTCTTTTTATTTTTATTTTCTGACAGGGTCTTGATAAATTGCTCAGACTGGCTTTGAACTTGTGATGCTCCTGGTTTAGACTCTAGAGTAGCTAGGATAAGGAGCATGTGCCATGGTGCCCAGCTTCTCTGGCTCTTTTTAAAGCTTTAGTGAAGAATACATGGTAGACTTGATACCTAGCTTTTCCAAGTGATGATTTTGCTATAAAGTATAAAGTTTAGTTTACTTATGGTTGATATATATTAACTTTTCTCTCTACCTCAATAATATTTGGTTTGTTTTATTCTCTGCAGTATCTACAGAACAAAATCTTTCTAATCAAAGTGATTTTCTTCAAGAGCCATTACAGGTATTTCTTCAATGAACCTTTCATTTACTTTTCTTTGTTAATTAGGGAGGAACATTTTGCTTTGGCAAGAAATTTTTTTTTTTTCCATAGGGGGCAGCAACTGGGGTACATTTATTTCCTCCTGGGCCTGGCAGGCTGTGAGCAGAGTACAGGCAAAGGCACTGGGGTGTGCAGGCCTGCAACGGCCTGGAGTTCATTTGGCTGCCCGGGTGGTAACTTGAATGAGTGTGCCAGGGTGTATGGGGACTGGTGTGATCGTCCAAGAACTGAGACAGGGCCTT
>PVKS010015776.1:0-45273 GCA_004027875.1 Aplodontia rufa
TCCCCCCCCTCCCCACATCCCAGATTTTGGACAGCAAACAGAATTCATCCCAAGTTTCTAGCCTGCAGGATCCCTGCAGCCTCCTGAGAGGGTGAAATCTTCTGAATCACCTCTTTTCATTTCGGCCAGGGATGCTTGATCATCATCCTGCCAATCAGCACTCACATGATTTTGGCTCCTCCTGCCCCAGCAGTCTCGTTTGTATTTAGATTTTGCCCCCATGTGTATTTATTGCCCCACCACTTTTCTAGTATATAGATTTAATTATAGGTTCAGTAATACAGAGGGAACTAGTTTCCCTCAGGCAACTAATTATATTTGTCCTTTTTGGTTGAATTTTAAATACCAAATTATTTTGCATTGAATGTGAACTTTTTTTTTTGCATTGAATTTAGATACAGTTCTATCAATTTGAAAAAATATGTAAACATTAATATGAACACGTATGATTAAGCCACCTACTTTGCGTGTTTCTTTAATTTTGAAGAGTGGGCTGGGGTTGTGAAGACATGGCATCATTTAAAAATCAGGGCTTATCTGGAGAGAGGGGTTTAAAGAAAGCCAGCACAAGCACTAGGAGGGAATAGGTCTCTAAAAAATAAATCACTGAAACAATGAGATTGGCCTGTTTACAACAAAAGTAGGTAAGACGCTTTTAAAAAGTACAGTTAATGGGAGCTTGGCAACCCATAAGATAGACGGCAGAATCAACCTGCAGTCTTCTGAAGTCAATACAATCTCTTTATAAAAAGCTGGACAGGAATGTACCTTGATTGTTTGAGGAATGATTTACGTGTTGCGGTTTTAATTTATTTAAAGCACATCTGCCATGCTTGTCTTAAATGTCTCAGCAAAGTGTGCTCAGTTTAAGATGCATTTAGGCAGTAGTTAGCGGCTTTGAAAGTAGAAACTGGAAATGTCGATTGTGCTATGTGACTTTCCCTTTTGTAGAATACTACATAGTTTTGTGTCAGCCTAAAGTTGTGATTCTCTGTAGATGTTCACCCCATGGTGGTGTCATCAGTGAATTCAAAGCAGGTGCCATTATTTTTTTAAATAAACACTTGATGTTGGCTTTGGTGTTAAATAAAGAGTTAGCTTTCTTAAATTTTCACATCTGTCATAGCTCTGTGTGTGTGTGTGTGTGTGTGTGTGTGAAATCAATTTTTAATATATTTTTAAAACAGTTTTAGGTTTATAGCAAAATTGAGCAAAAAGTACAGATTTCTATCTCCTGCCCCATTGTCTGTCCCCCACCAGAGTAGAGTGCTTGTTACAGTTGATGAGCCAATATTCTCACACAGCCGAAGTCCATGGTTTACATTGGAGCTCACCTTGGTTGTGCATTCTGTGCCTTTGCACAAATGTGTATGGCGTGGATCCACCATCACAGCATCACACAGAAGCGTTCCGCTGCTAAAAATCCTTTGTGCCCTGTCTGTTCATCCCTAAACCCCTACTCCCACACCCCCAGTCAATTTTTAAACTAATTTCAAGTCTTCTGTTCCATAGAAAGCTGGCAATATGTGATGGTGGCCCATTTCTGGAGCCCAGGGGGAAGGGGAAGATGGGAGTTTTATTCACAGTCAAAGGAGGCCTAGGTTATGGGAAGAGGAGGTGATGGCAAGGACGAAGCTGAACCTGTGAGCTGGAGCGCAAGGCACGAGAGTGACGCAGGCCATGGTCACTCAGGTTGCCCGTGGCCAGGCAGTGCAAGAGGGAGCGGGCAACCCAGCAGAGTCCTCATTTGTCCTGCTTTGCTTTTCACAAAGCACTGTCATCTTCTGGTGTGTGAACTCCAGTGGACCCGTCCAGCACTGCCAGTGTGTTAGCACCATTATGCGGATGATTGGAGCTCAGATGTGCTTTCCCCAAGGTCATGGCCAGTGAAGGGGGGAATCAGGTCTCTGTGCCTTTTCAGCCCTCTGTTCCCAGCAAGTTGATGCCCTGAGCAGTTCTCCCCATTGGTCACCCATCTTGTACAAACAAACTCTCATGTGACAGAAACACTCTTAATGACATTGGCCCATTCCCTGCCCTGGAAAATAGAGCATATTTGAATCTTTGAAAATCATATGGGACACAACTGTTATTTTGACACTATTGTCACTTGATGCCTGAAGATGTAAATTGAGAAACTAGAAGTGATTGGATTGAACGTGTGTGTGTCTAGCCCAGCATATTCCCAAATGTTGCTTTGGGGAAAACACAAAGTCTGTGTTTCCCTGGGGTGGGGGAAATGGAAGAAAAATAAAAGTTTTAATAGTTGATTTCTAGCTGATAATTGAAGATAGTGCTATAGAAAAACAATAATTTCAGATTTTGAGTAACATGAGGACTCAATATAAAAGAAAAACTTTCCCTGGACGTCGGAGAATGTCTATAGTCACAACTTAGCAAAAGTCTAACAGTGGTTCATAGTAACTTATGAGTTGGCAACTTTTAGGTTGTAGATTATCTGCAAACCCACATATAGAGCCACTTCTAATAAGTGTGGCCATGTGATGTAGAAATTTGTGGGACATTTGGGACCACAGCAGTGCCAAATAGTACCCTTCTAACCCTTTATAGATGTGGAATGCCACCTAACATTCTTTGAACGCTTACTGTATACAGTGCACTGTTCCTTTACACGTAGTATCAAATGTGATCATCTCAACATCCAATAAGATAGGCACACACACAAAAAAGCACTATTATCCCACTTAAAAGATGAGGAAACTGGGATTCAGGGTGGTTAAGTAACTAGCAGCAGCTTGCAGTGGGTAGTGGTGGAGCTGTTTATTCAGCCCCAAGCTTGTGACTCGAGTCCATACTGGTAACCACTACCCTGCACTGTAATAGGAACTGAGCAGTCGCTTCTTAAATAGCACTCGGCACCCGCAAAATAACTGTCCTGAGATCTAGAAGGGATCACTGAGTCCAAAGACTAGAGTAGTCGATAATGTGGTTGCAAATTGTGCATTTACACCTTTGAACTGCTGGCCACACTGGGCAAGGACAAAGAGTGGACACACTAGATCCTTGAAGAGCTGTGGCTGACAGATTTGTGGATGGAAAGACCAGAAAGATTTTAATTAAAGAAACTTTTATACTCTCCCCGGCTTCTTGGGATTCTTGGGCTGTGTAATTGGCAGTTGGCTTGGCTGGATATTTCTTGGCTTTTTTGCTTAGCTCTGAGATGGTGGGGTCCCTGGCGGCTTCTGCTCTGAGCTCCATGACATCTGCTACCATCTGTGGTGGCTACCTCTGAAATTTCTCTCCTTGTTAAGCCAGCCAGAATTTATTCCCTGCCAGGCCTTTAACTTGACTCAAGCAGTTAGCAGGAACCAGCATCAGCCATGTTAACAGCTGTTCTGTTGGTTGTTACTCTACTCTGGCCTAGGCACTGGGAATTGGAGGAAAAAAAAAGTTTTTTTCCTGTTCTGCTTAAAAATAAGCTATAGAGTAGTAGAAAGAGAATCATGCCTTGGTCTAGAAGTTAGGACTCCTTTTGCTTAAAAAACAAAACAAAACAAAAAAAAACCACACACACAAAAAAAAAAAAAAAAAACTGCCCCAGGCCTGGATTCTTCTCTGATTCTTAAACCACCCACATCAGAGCGGTGATGCTAACCCAGCTTTCCACCTGCTGTTTCTTCCCTAAAAGTGGTTTTGACTTCTCCTACATCATCATCATACTTCCCCTGGGGCTCGAAGGACAGGCTCTGTAGTCCACAGAACAGTGACCTGTAAGACCAGAACAGGCCACAGGCAGAACATAAACACCCACACATGGTGACTCAAGCCAGCAGGGACCCAAATGCAGCCCTTGATTCACAGGGAGGTGGCCTTCCCCAACACCACTGAAATTGTTGCAAGGTAACTTCCTGCTACAGGTAGCTTCTCCTCTTGTCAGAAAGAAACCATCACCCAAGAAAGTCAACAAAAACATGTACGGAGGGGGAATGGAGACTCGTTGAGTCATTCAGAAGTCCTTATCCTCAAAGGAAAAACTGGAAGGACATGAGGCAGCTAACTGACTTTCTAGTGTGCCTGGCAGTGGGCAGCAGTTTGTCCTGGGTCCTGGAGGCAGGAACCCTGCCTGACCAGCTGCCAAGGGTCTTCCTGGAGCCATTTCACAGAGCTGGTTCCTTCCTCACTATGCTCAGGCTCCAAGCCAAGCTGTAGGCTGTTCGTCCTTCCTCTGGCGACCCTTCCTCCTGGGAACCGGTGGAGCTGTCCAGCTGTTCAGAGCAGTTCAGCTCCTTGGCAGCTGTACGTATTTGAATGTAAATACCTACATTTGCTTTTTCTTTTAGGATGTCCTTGTCATAGTTGTTAGTACAAATCCATTTCATAGGAGTGGTCACCTAATAAATGATATCTTTTGATGGTCATGATGGTACTGGGGATTTAACCCAGGAACACTCTACCACTGAGCTATATCCCCAGGCCTTCCTATTTTCCATTTTGAGGCAGATTCTTTCCAAGTTGCTGAGGTTGCTCTTGAACTTCTGATCCTCTGGCCTCAGTCTCCCAAGTTGCTGAGATTACAAGTGTTGATAATCACACTTGGTTAATAAATGAATACAATGGTTTCTGGACTACAGTGTGGTGTGGGGGACCCAGGCAGTAGGAAACTGGTGGGCTCACTCACTGAGCCCACCAGTCTGGGCAGGTTCAGTAAACTGCTGGCCTGGCCCAGGGTTGTGTGTGGGAGGGCTGGCATGGGCACAGGCCCTGGCCAGGGCACAGAGGCTGCCTTGAGCAGCTCCCCAGGGCTGCAGGGAAGCTAGGGAGGTTTAGTGTGCAAGCAAGACCACAGAACCCAGCATCCCCCAGAGCAAAGGCGTTACTCACTGCTGACTCAGAGCCAGGTGCTCATTTGCATGGTATTCATTTCAAGCCCAAAGGAGCAGGAACACCAGGAGTCTCACTGCTTCCCTTTTCCAAACAGAGCCACCCCAGATCTTCCGAGTGCTCTGCTATTGCACTGAGACCCTGACCCAGAAATATCTCCATGGTGGATGGTTCTGTCCAGCACTGTCCACATGCCTGACTGTGAAATTAACCCGAAAATTAATAAAAAAAAAAAAAGACCCAGGAAGTTTATTTCCTCTGTGGAAACATCCCTCCTCCTCCTCCTCTTCCCCTTCACTTGTCTCCCTCTTGTGTGTGGGAGTGTGGGGAGTAGTGAGGAGTGAACCCAGGGTGCTCTACCACTGAGCTACAGCCCCAGCCCACAACTGTGTTTCTTAGAGAAATAGTTTCTGTTCCTCTCCTTCAGGATTTCCTAACCCAATAAAAATTAGTGTCACCCCCTACACTCCCCCAAAATGACCTTCAGTGGGGTCACTGATGATCTGTTTCCTATCTGGTACACACCAGGCAGCCTGTGTCTTCTCTTAACTTCATCTCATGCCAAATGCAGCTGCCCTGTGAGCGTTTGCCCCGGGCGTTTGAGGACACCCCTCTTCTAGTTCTCCTGCCACCTTTGACCCCTGTCTCATCTTGGGCTGCATCTCTACTTGGCCACGTCTGCACAGGCTCCCTGGGATTCGCCACGCAAACCCACACTCCCAAGTCCTTCCTCTTCATCTCTGTAAGAGATCTTGCCCACTTCACTCTATCCCACCTGCCATTACCTCGGTTCAAGTCACCATTGCTTCTCCCCAGGACACTTGTAACAGCCATCTAAGTAGTCCCCTGGTCTCTGGTTTTCACCCTCACCTGACCCATTCCCCAGGCGACTTCCCACATAATCTTTCTAAAATGCAAATCAGATCACTTTGTTCCATTTCCTAACCCTTCAGTGGCCTCTGGCTGATTTTGAGCACAGCCCACCCCGTCCTCAGTGTACTGGAGCCAGCCCTGTACTCCTGAGTATTCCAGCCTCACTGCTCCCATATGCCCCATGCTCCCAGCCCACCTGGCTACCTCATGCCCTGGAGTGACACTAGTGCAGCCTGCCACTCCTGCCCCTCTTTCAAGACCCTCTCAGAGGTCGGTCAGTGAGGCCCCGATGGGCTCCCCTCCTGGCTGTCATTGCCCTAGCCGTGGAGAAGTGTTGTATGTCTGCCCCCGTGGTGGATGGTGAGTTCCTTGTGGCCCGAGCTGTATCTTACTCATTGGCTTTTCCCAGGACCTTGAAGAGAGCCAGGCACATAGGTGGCTTTGGATAGGAGCAGCGGGCAAAGAAGCCATTTACTGTGACAGTGGGTGTCTAGCACACTCTTCTCCTTCCCCACTAGCTGCTGAGCACTTGGTAAGCTGGGACCATGCCTCTTTCTTCTTCATCGGCTATACTGAGACCATTGGTGTTTAGTAGATATTATTTGATATGAATTTGATTCTTGAACCTTCTACCAGAAACCCCTCCCAACGCAGAGGGACAAAGGTCTTTAACTAGAGCACGGCCACTTGGGAACAGGTTCCCTTCAGCTGTTCTTTCCCTGATACTGACCCCCACCTCACCCTGCCCGTCCCACCCTCCCTTGAGAATGAGAAGGAACTCTGAGGACATAAAGCAGGTCTCATAAAACAAGGTCAAGGTCCACCCTGGCTACAGATAGCAACACCTTAGAGCCCAGCCCAGCCCAGCTATGGGTGCTTTTAGGTTTTCTTTTTGGTTGGTGTGTAATTGTGCATTCTTGTGGGTACACACTGTGCGATGATCAAATCGGGGGACATGGTCTGCTCATCATGTCAGTTATTATTTCTTAGTGGTAAGAACATTCTAAATCCTCTCTTGTAGCTGCTTTGAAACACATGGAACATCACTGGTGACGATAGTTACCCTACCACTTTTCACTTTTATCAGAACAGTGACCACATTTCTGGAATCAGAACAAGGAGACATGGTTAGGAAGATCTTTGAAGCGATAAGGAATGGTTCCTGCTCATGGAGCAGGTCATTTGCCAGGTCCCCGGCTTAGAGGTCATCCCTAGCCACCCTGGTACCTCCTCCTGTGCCCTTGAATAACAGGCACAGAGATGGCGGAGCTGGAGCCAGAGGCTCCCCCCGTCTGACCCCAGACCATCAGGCCACTTCCAGGCGCACCAGACAGTCTGTGACATATTTGGGGGGTCCTGAAATAGGATCATTTATTGAATTTCAATGAGTCCTGGGAACAATGGGGTTGAGTATTGGAAATTTTGAATTTTTTAATTTTGGAAGCCATTACTGCAGAACAGGATGGCCAGAGGTTATCTAGAGGGACCTGATCTCCAGCAGCAGTCACAGAGCTCCCATGAGGCCTGGCCTAGCTGTCTTTAAAAAAAAAAAGGGGGGGGGAGGGAATGAATTTATTTAGTTTTTCATGTGCCTTTCGTCGCTCTGACACTTCCTTGTATACATAGTACTGGGGTTTGACCCTGTCCTCGCATGTGCCAGGCAAGCGCCATAACCACTGAGCCACCACTCCAGCCCCTGTCCCTCTCTTTCTATAAAGAAAGAAAAGAAAAAGAATCTTTGAAAACAGTTGGAGATTCAATACAAAGAATTATATTTTTCCTGAACCTTGTGAGTAAGTTGCCAATGTGATTCCTAATCTATAAATACTTCAGTGTGGTTCCTAAAAATAAAGACGGTCAGGCTGGGATGGTGGCCCAGCGGTTAAAGCGCTTGCCTGGCACATTCGAGGATGCAAGTTCAAACCCCAGCACTACATATACAACGAAGTTTCAGAGCAACGAAAGCCACATGAAAACTAAATAAAATTGATTCTTTCTCTCTCTCTCACTGTCCCTCTCTCTTTAAAAATAATAATGATAAAAATAAATAAATAAAGGCAGTCTCCTACATAACCGCAATACAGCTATCAAAATCAGGAAATTACACAGATATTGACGGTGGTTCTCAGACCACCTTCAAGTATCACTGGTTGTCCCCATAATGTCCTTTGCAACAAAACAATTCCGTTCAGAATTACTTACATCTGGTACCTTTTGTCTCTTTCTGTCTCCATGACTGTCCCGACGTTGGCACTTTTGAAGTTATAGGACAGCTATTTTGTATAATGTCCCTCAGTCTGATGTTTCTTCATGATTAATTAAACTTATCCACCTTGGGCCAGAATCACAGAGGTGACACTGTGTTCCCGTTGCGTCCCATCAGATGGAGTACAGTTTCAGTCTGTCCTGATACTGATATTTGCTTATTGAGCCCAGAGGGGCTTTACCACTAAGCCACATTCCCAGCCCCGCCCCCTTTTTTTTTTAAATTTTGAGACAGGGTCTCACTAAGTTGTTTAGGGCCTCGCTAAGTTGCTAAGGCTGGTCTCAAACTTGTGATCCTCCTGCCTCAGCCTCCTGAGACTCTAGATATTTAGCTTTGATCACTCAATTAAGGCGGTATGTGCCAGCGCTTTTACTATAAAGACATTTTCCCCTGCATAAGTATTCTGTGGAGAGGTCCTCAGTACCTCCCTTTCTTCCTCCTACCCTGAATTTATCCCTTTATTTACTTGGGTCAGTGTAGAATCCTAGATTCCTATTTTATTGAAAGGGTAATAATCCATGATTGCTATTCATTTTGATGACAGCTCCTCCCCATGCATCCAGTGGAACTCATTTGGGCAGTCTTCTGTGGCCTTTTGCTATGTCTTCAATTATTCTTTGTTCGTCCCCCACCTTCACCTGGAGCTGGCAGTTGCTGCGGGGAGCCCAGGGTCTCTCAGTGGAAAGCAGTGCTTCAAAGCCAAGGTCTGCTGCTAGCTTTGGTCTTTCTCTTGTGACATCACCACTCCCAGGCCCTCCCAGAAGACCAGGGCAGGGAATATATGTGGATGTGTGCATGTGACTATGTTATGGACTGCAGGGGTCCCCAAATTCACACATCGGAGCCCTTACCTCCAGCGTGATGGTGCTGGGAGAGAGGGCTTTGGCAGGTAGTGGACGGTAATGTGGGACATTGGGGTAGGGTCTTCCTGATGGAATGAGTAGCCTTAGAAGAAGAGGAAGAGAAGCCAAAGCACTCCCCTTGTCTCTGCCGCGTGAGGACGCAGCAAGCAGATGGCCGTCTACGTCTCTGGGATCCGAGTCAGCTAGCGCCTTGGTCTTAGACCTCTTAATATCCAGAGCTGTGGGGAGGAAATGTCTGTTGTTGGACTGGAGTGGAACTCAGTGGCAGAGCGCTTGCCTAGCGTGCATGAGGCCAGGGGTTCAATTCCCAGCACCCCAACAGGGGGGAAAATGTGTTGTTTAAGCCACACAATCTATAGTATTTTGTCATGGTAGCTGCAGGTGACATCTTTATCCTGTTTATACCTACATCCGTATAAAGACACATTTAAATCTATGCTTGGGCTGGAGTGTTGGCTCAGCGGTTTGGCACTTGCCTGGCATGCGTGAGTACTCAGGTTCGAGCCCCAGCACCACATACACAGCAAAGTGTTGGAGCAACGAAAGCCACGTGAAAAACTAAATAAAGCTGATTCTCTCTGTATGTGTCCCTTTCTCTTTAATTTCTTTTAAACACTGTGCTTGTTTCTGCACCTGACTGTTGAGGGTCACGAGTGCACACCAACACCTCTGATGCCGATCAGCACCGCAGTTAGTGTTTTCTTTCTGTCCATACTTTTGTAGCTCCTTTCTCCTACTGTTTCTGAAATGCGCATATGCCTTTTCTCTTTTAAGAGAAAGAGGGACAGTGAGAGAGAGAGAGAGAGAGACTCAATTTTATTTAGTTTTTCACGTGGCTTTTGTTGCTCCGACACTTCTTTGTGTACGTGGTGCTGGGGTTCCAGCCCACGTCCTCACGCATGCCAGGCAAGCGTAATACCGCTGAGCCACCGCTCCAGCCCTGCATATGCTTCTGGACTCACGTGGGGCGTGTCCTGATAAACCCATCACTGAGTTGAAAATATCATCCGTCGCAATGCATTTTAACCCTCACCTACTGATGCATTTTAACCCTCACCTACTGATGCATTTTAACCCTCACCTACTGATGCATTTTAACCCTCACCTACTGATGCATTTTAACCCTCACCTACTGAACGTCCTACTTAGTGACACAGCACTTTGTGGAATAGTGGTGAGCTCCCCTGGCCATCACATGCATGGCTGACTGACTGCTGCTCAGGATCGGAAGTGTCATCCCACATGCCACCAGCCCAGAGAAAGATCCAATTCAAATTTTAAAGTATTGTATCTACTGAATATGTATGGCTTTCACACCATCGTCGAGTCAGAAGCGTGTAAGTCGAACATCTTGAATTGGGGACCATCTGTATTTACACGCTTGCTCAACCCTCTGGGCATAATTAAGGTCTCATCTCTGTTGTCCACAGCTATTCCGCGTGGTAGTATTTGGGTGCAAACACCCAACCCCAGGCCACGGCTCAGCTGGGTCCCCCTCCCCACCCTGCTGGGTTGCCCCAGTGCGTGGGTGGCCTCCCCTCCCTGCTCACACGTGCTCTTCCCCCTCCTGGGCTGATTCCCTCTCCTGACCTACTCACTGCCTGAGCTCTCACTCCACACTATGCCTCCCATCCCACCCCCAGGACCCCCTACCTTGCTGTGCCCTACCTCTGATGACTTAAGAGCTAAGTTGTTCAGGGAGGGAAGGACAACTGTATTGTGATCTTTTTCCCTATTATTTTAGTAATACAAAAAGGCTTGGAGGTTTTGGGGACGTAGAGAGGGTCAAAGAAACAAAAATCTCCATTAATTCTTCTGCCTAAAGAAAACCATCATTGAGGCTAGAGTGGTGGCTCAGCGGTTATAGCACTTGCCGAGCATAGGTGAGTACGCGAGTTCGAACCCCAGCACCGTGTACACAACAAAGTGTGGGAGCAACGAAAGCCACATGAAAACCTAAATAAAATTGATTCTTTTTCTCTCTCTCACTGCTCCCCTCTCTTTCAAAAAAAGAAAAAAAGAAAAGAAAACCATTATCCTCTTCCTTCCAAAAGTGTGCAACAAGCAAACAAAACAGAAACAACTAGCTTCTACTGAAGAAGGAATACATGCCTTTGGTTGAAAAAAATCGAGCAGCACTCCCACCTGGACCCCTGCGCACACGTCACAACTGATCTCTGTCCCTGTGTACCCTTCCAGCTATTTTCTATGCATAGGCAACATATGTGGGCTCCATTCCTCAACCCAATAGGACTTTCACCTTTCTGATACATTTCCTAAGAGTCTTCTCGCTTGCATGTACTTAACAAAATATGAACATTTTAAAAATGTTCCTAGGGCTGGAGCGGTGGCTCGGCGGTTACGGCACTTGCCTGGCACGCGCGAGGATGCGAGTTCAAACCCCAGCACCACGTACACAGCAAAGTGTTACCCAACGAAGTGTTGGAGCAACATGAATAACTAAATAAAATGGATTCTTTAAAATAAATAAATAAATAATGGTCCTGTACTTGGGTTCTTACGAAGTCTCGCCGTGAGTGGCTGCATAATTCCCCGTCACTGGATACAGGTCGCGTTTGGATAATCTCCTGCTGTTGGACGACTGCCATTTTGATCAGCTCTGGCTTTCCTGTGCCAGGGGAGTCACAAAGCCAGCTTGGCATGGTAAAGTGGTTCATCCATTTTCCGTGGCTGCTCGTAGACTATTGAGCTAAAACTTGCTGAAACAATAGAGGTTTGTTGTGCTCGCTAAGAGGCACTCCAGAGGTGGGTGGTTACATCCAAGTTTTGAACAAGACTCCAGAGTATAAAAGAGAAGAATTCCAAAGCAGAGTCATTGCAGGTAGTGTCCAGAAGGTGATTGACACCTCCCCCTAGGTCCTTGAACCCCTTGCCTTCTTCAAGAACATAAAGGGGTCTGGGGAGGTAGCTTAGTGGTAGAGCGCTTGCCTAACATGTGCAAGGCCATGGGTTCGATCCCCAGCACCTCCAAAAATCATCAGAACATAAAAGGGTTGGGAGAGGGGAGAGAGAATTCTTGAGTTTCTTTCTTTCTGTGGATTTCTGCTGAGGTGGCAGGGATGGGGTCCTTCTGCCTTCATCATGAGGTAGGACTGGGACAGGGCTTTGAGTGGGGCTCCTGGTTCCTGGATTGGAAAGTGAAGAAACTAACCCACCTGTGGCTGTCGGACAGAGGGACAGAGGAGGCCCATGTTGGGGACAGTCTCAAGGATGCTGATTGGGTTCTGCTGGGCTGCCAGGGGCTGCACCGGCGAGCTGGCTGCGAGGATCGAGGTAGAGCACTACCAGTGGGTGCTGATGGCAGCTGGAGGAAGGGAAAACCTGGGAGAAGGGAGCTGGGAGGGGCCGATGCCTCCCTGCCCATCCAGGGAACCACAGGAAAGCTCTCCAGAGGTGGCACCTCCTTAGAGCCTCAGCACTCCCGTCAGCTCCACATGTGCTGGGGTGGGAGCACCAAGGCCAGCACACGGCAGTGCCGTTACTGACCCAAACGGGTCATGCACACCCAGCAGGCTGGTGGGGAAAGAGCTGGATGGAAGACAGGCAAAGGCACAGCAGAGAAGTCAGCCACGGGCCCTGTGCAGCTTCAGGCTTTGGGCCTGGGTCTGATGCCACCTGGGGGTAGATGGAGGATTAGAAGCAATGTTCAGGGGTTTTATTCATCTTAGACACTTTTTTTCCTATTGAAAGTGGATTCAGACGCCCATTAACTAGGGTGAGGAGTGGTCGTCCAGGAGTAAGGGGATTGTATCCCCTGGGTGGTTTCCAGGGATGATGGCAACAACAGAGGGGCATTGTTATCACCTCTCATGAGCAGTGTGCTCAACGCACCAGTTCCAAGTAGAGGAGATGTGACCTAAGCAACAGGGATTTGTTTTTCTTACTGAACAAGAAGTTGGGAGGTATGTGGTGACAGGACTGGTTCATTAGCTCAGTGAGGGCCAAGGACCAAGCTCTGCTGGTCTCAGTGCACCAATGGCGTCTCCCCTTCTGGTCACAAGATGGCTGCCCCAGATCCAGGCATCACATCTTCATATAGAAAAACACGGAGTTGCAGGCTGTCCTCATTCCTCTTCCGGAAGGCCTCCAACAAGACCAGCCTATGACCCAGAGGCCATAACCACCCCTCCCAACATGTTTCCTGGATGTTTCCATTTCCTTATTTCCTAAGACTTCTCAAACCACCATAAAGTAGAATAGTGCCTCCCACCCACAGACTGCTTCCACTGAGGTCATCGGTTACCTAATTGCCCAATCGGGTACAAATGCTTCACAGTCCGGAGCTGCGTATTTCTAGATGGGTCAATACCACAGACCTCTTTGTTTCCCTTTGGGTATTTCCTTTCCCCCTCTCCTTCTCCCTCTCTGCCATTCTGCAGGGTTCAAAGTTCTGAGGCTCCCTTACCTTTATTCTTCTTTTTCTTTCTTTTTTCTTTCCATTTTTTTCTTTTCTTTTTTTTTTTTTTTTTTTTTTTTTTTTTTTTTTTGTACTTGGGATTGAACCTAGGAGTACTTTAATAATCCTTTTTATTTACATTTTTTGTTTGTTTGTTTGTTTTAAATTTGAGACTGGGTCTCCTGAAGTTGTTGATCAATGGCCTCAAACTTGTGATCCCCCTGCCTCCGCTTCCTGAGTCTCTGGGGTTACAGGTGTAACCACGGCCACTGCCACTCCTCCTCCTCCTCCTTGCACTCAGCGCCACCCTGATGACAAATGCTGCCGTTGGTAGCTCCTTGACGACCTCTCTTCCACGCTACAGCCCCAGCTTTTTAATTTCTCTACGAGTCTCTATATTGAGTCCCTGTAGCACCTCAGACTGAAACATCAAGGTCCTTGTTTCCCCTTTCACCACCTTACCCCCTACCCAAGCAGCCTAACTGGAAACAGCAGAGCCACCTCCCTCATCGTTGTCACTATTAAGTTATGTCATGGCTACATTCAAAATATGTCTAAGTGTCAGAGAAACAAAGGCCAGATGAAAAAAATAATAAAATTGATTCTCTCTCACTCTCTCCCTCTCTCTTTAAAAAAAAGAAAAAGAAAAATATGTCTTAGAATCTTCATCTGTCCATCTCAAATACAACTCTGTTGGCTCTATTGGTCCTGGTTCAGTTCTTTCCAGAATAGTAGTAGTAACAGCAGCTAAACTATTGCCTTGTATGAGGCCGTGATGCCTGGAACTGTGGCAGCCACGTTGTAACCACAAGGTAACTGGATCACTGAAAGCCAAAGTGCTGTGGATGGCAGCAGGAAGATGGGCGAAGGCTGATCCCTGCCAGCTCTGGCCAGCCGCTGAGTCAGTGCCAGGAACTGCATCAGGAAGCACTCCTTTGTGAGACAGGGAGCAGGAAGATGGAGAACACAGTATGAGCAACTTTATGGCATGTTGACACAGTAATCCTGAAGCAGCCCTTTCAGTGTCGGGGGCATTTTTAGATAACTGGGGGAAATCCAAGCTATTAAATGGCTTTTTATTGTTGCTGCTAAGGAATGTGTTCAACAGATATCAAACCCTCACCTATCTCACTTGGCACTGCTTTTATTTTTTAATCTAAAGCAATATTTTGAGGGGCTCTGTGGAGGGTGTTTTAAAATGGTCATGCCAGACATCCCCTAGGTCCACATGACCTCATCAAACAGGCCTGTGCCGAATGTCCAGCTCCACCTCAGGTAGTGGCAGGTGGGGGTGGACTGTGCAGAGGCAAGGAGGTGGCCAGAAGACCCATTTGGCCAAGTGTGCAATAAGTCCCGGGGGCCTGAGAATGGGTGGGTGACATGGGGTGGAACTCAGAGTGGCTTGAGAGTGGAGGGGAGCAAGATACATAGGCTGTAGGGTTGGCAAAGGTGGGAGCCCCTTTTCCATTCTCCTGGAGTGTTCCTGGCCTCCAGCTTCTCCAGCCTCTTCACTTTCAGGGCACCCCAGCTGACCTGCTCTCAGCTCTACTTGGGTGCCTCCTACTGGCCGCCCAGGGGAACCACTAGGTAGAATCCTTTTGGTGCCACCCACAGACAGGTGGAAAGATGAGGTCAGCACAGAGGGAAGCCAGGGCTCCAGGAGGTTGGGAGGGGGGCAGTGCAGGGCACAAGGCCCCCCCTGGAAGTGCTGCAGGATTGGGGTGCTTGTTGACAAGGCTCCTATAGCATGGGACATTTTACAAACCAGCAAGATGGAGAATGAAAAATTTAGCTTATGTCACCAAGAACAAACCCCTGGGGCCAGTCACCCAGACTCTTCCAGTTCATGATCACGGGACCCCCACAGATAATGCCCCCCCTTACCCCTCCACCCTTGCCCACACTGCCCCCAGCACGGCTCTGCGACCACAGTATGGTCCCAGCTGTGTGAGGCTTTAGTAGTTCTGGCTGGTCAGTCATTTCTACATAAATGGTTTCAGGTCCCAGTGTGGAAGAACCACCCTTGAGCAAACCCAGAGAAAAACTCAAGAAAGGTTCCATGGTTGGTGGCTCCCGGAGAAACGCTGTTCTTTGCTCCACTGTTCCTGATTTGGCGACTTCCCGCTTGGGGCAAGGGCATTAGAGGAGTGGGCACTTCCCCAGCATCCCGAGCTTGTAGACTTCCTGGGGGCGCCAGGCCTTGGCCATTCCTGCAGGCCTCCTGCAGGGTGTGGCGCTCCTCATTGCTGAGGTTGCAGCAGCCTCTAGGGGTTGCCAAGGGTTACTGAGTGCCTGGGACCGCATCTGGGCATCTGGACTGCAACGCTGGAGCTCCCCGCTCCCTCCAGGTGGCGCTCCCAGGAGGACTGGACCTCAGCAGGCTGGACCTGTGCAGGGAAGGGGGCAAGGAAGGGACCCCGCTGGAACCTGTGCGCAGCCGCCTGCCCAGCACCTAGAATCGCCCGGTTCCAGACTGCACACTGCTCACGCCCAGCCTGCTCTGAACCAGGAACACCTTCGAGGCATCGTCCCCTTCTTGAAGACCCAGCTCCCCAGTTCTTCCCAAGTCCCAGCCTCCTCCTTCTAGCACAAGCCAGGGAGGTCTGGGACAGCAATGGCTGAGGGGTCTGCCAACTGGGCCTGCCTGGCCCTGGTTTTATGCTGTCTGAGGATTGAATCCAGTCTTGTCTCTGCTGAAGAGCCTGCTGGGAAAAGGCGGAACCCCCAGCGCAGCTTTGGAGGCCCCGCCTCCTCTCCTGAGCTGTCTCTGCGTTCTGGTCAGGGTGGGCATCTGTGCCTGCTCACCCCCAGATGCTACCACTCGGCCCCCTCTGGTCTCAGCTCCTGGGTCGCCTGGCAATTTCTAGTGATTAGTTATGAGTGTGTGAGACTGTGAGTGTGCATGAGTGTGTGTGTGTATTATCCAGTATCTGTCAGGGTGCCCGTGATTTGCCCTCCGCAGAGCTCTGAGCTCCAGATCTGAAGGAGGCCAAGGAGTTTGAGACGCAGTTCCTACTCTGTGGAATTTAACCTCTAGTTGGGCAACTAGGACTTGAACCCATGAACAACCAGAGAGCAAGTGTGAGGCCAGAGGCTGCAAACTGTGGGCCAAGCCCAGCCCTTAAGTGTGTCTTGTTTGGCAATAACAATTCTAGCCAGCACCATTTGGCATTTATAAAAAAAAAAAATTAAGAGAGAGAGGGACAGTGAGAGAGAGAGAGAGAACATCAATTCTATTTAGTTTTTCACATGGCTTTTGTTGCTCCCACTCTTCATTGAGTACGTGGTATTGGGGTTCAAACCCGTGTCCTCGCACATGCCCAGCAAGCGCCGCAACCCCTGAGCCACCACTCCAGCCTGCATTTACCAATATTTAAAAGTGTGATAGAACACACGAGACACAGAATGTACTCTTCAGCCATTCTTAAGTGCACTGCTCAGGGGGGTTAAGTACCTCTGTGTCCTCGTACCAGCCATCACTCCCATCCAGCTCCAGAACTTTTGTCACCTTGCAGAACTGAAGCTCTGTGCTCCTCAGACACTGACCCCCACTCCTCGCGTCCCCAGCCCCTGCTGCCCATCGTTCTGTGATTCTGGCTGCTCTGAGTGCCTCGCACACCTGCAGCCCTGCGGTGTCCACCTTCTGGTGACTGATGTTCCGGTGAGCAGAGCGTCCTCAAGGTTCACCGTCGCAGCGTGCATCAGGGTTTCTTCCGGTTAACCAGGTAACTTGTTCACCGATGTCTCACTGTCTACTCATTTGGCAACGGGCACCTGGATTGCTGTCCTGGTGAGGTGTCCCCCAAAAGCTGTGAGACAGTGCCCAAAGGCTGAGAAGTGAAACGCTTGGGTCAGTGTTAACCCCCGAGAGGGATTGAGTGGGTGCTAGCTGCAGGCTTGGCGGGGTGGCTGGAGGAGGGCGCTGGGGCCGTGCCTTTGGGGAATTTATTTTGTATCTGGTGAGTGGAGTCTTGCTTCATCTCGTGAGCTGCTTCCCTCTGCCACATTCTTCCGCCCTGATGTTCAGCCTCCCCTCGAGCCCAAGGAATGGACTCTGAAACTGTGAGCCCCCAAACAAACCTTTCTTCTAAAATTGTTCTTGTCAGGTGTTTTAGTCTCAGCAGTGAAAAAGCTGACTTTTTTTGTTCTTGTCTCCAATGTCGTTTTTGTTTATTTAAGACAGAGATCGACAGTGAGTGAGAGAATCAATTTCATTGAGTTTTTCATGTGGCTTTCATCGCTCCAACACTGTGGTGTACGGGTTGCTGGGGTTTGAACCCGGGTCCTTGCACATGCCAGGCAAGCACCGTAGCTGCTGAGCCACCGCTCCAGCCCCCTAATGTCTTTTTAAGACCCTGCTTTGGATTCTTTTGGGTATACACCTGGAGTTGAAATTGCTGGATCACATCTTCACTCCACAGCGGTTGTGCCGTTTGTGTGCCCACTAAGAGTGGGCAGGGCTCCAGTTGATCCACGTCCTCACCAATGCTTGGCATCTTCTGTGGCTTTTTCTTTTTTGGCAGTAGCCATTGTAATGGTGTGAAGTGGCCAGCAGTGTTTTAATTTGTTTTTTTTTTTTTTAGTTATTTCCCAAAGTTTACAGACTTCCTGTTTTCTTCCTCTTTTAATCTAGATTTCCAGTTCTTTCTAAATCGGAGACTCTGGCAGGCCTGGGCCTGTGTTTGCCTCTGGGGCAGTCGGCACGGGGGGGCCCTGCTCCTTGCAGCTCATCTCGCCACCTCCCGGCTCCTGCATGTGGAGGACAAGGGCAGGTGCCTGGAGCCCCAGCACTGTCACTTCTCCCCATAGTGTAGTCAGAAGGAAAGAGAGAGTTCCTTGTGTCCATCCTCTTAATAAAAGCGGGCAGGAGGCCTGGGAGGAGCAGAGTCTGCAACACTCATGTCGAATGGGACTGTCTTCCCTGTACCTAGCCACTTCCCTCTGGCCCTGCAGGCATTTGGTGCTGTGATCCTAGCTGAATGGTGGTGACGCTTAGCCATTAGGTATCCCAAGACAACAGGTGCAGTGTGACCTGGGCCAATCAGAGGCAGCTTGGGAAAGGAGGTCAATTTTCATCTCTGCCTTGAAAGATGATGTCTTAGTCCACTAGGGTGACATAAGAAATCCCACAGACTAGGGCAACCTAAGTTCATTGTCTCCCAGCTATGGAGGCTCCAAGTCTGAGATCCAGGTGTCTCCTTGGCTTGTAGAGGGCCACCTCCTAGCTGTGGCCTCACACAGTCTTCCCTATGTCCTAATCTCATTTTTTTTTTTAACAAGTAGACCAGTCATGTTGGATTCAGGACACCCTAGATGGCCTTATTGTATCTTAATTACCTTTTGAAAGACCCTCACCTCCTAATGTGGTCACATTCTGAGGTGCTGGGGGTTAGGACTTCAACACAGGAATGCTGGGAAGACACAGTGCAGTCCACAACAGATTGCAGGACAAGCAAGGAGGGAGAAGGGACGGTGGCTTGTATTCTGGTCTCTGCTCAGCCCCTGTGTTAGTTTCCTATTGCTGTCATAGCAAATTGCCACCAATGTACCACTAGTGTAAACAAAACATGTTCGTTTTCTTGCAGTTCTGGGAGTTGGGCAGGGCTGCAGTCCTGGGGGGCGGAGGGGGGTCTGTCTGTTACTCTGCCTCTTCCAGCTCTAGAGCTCCTCCTGTGTCCCATGGGGCCCTCTGCTTCCATCAGGACCTCTCCTTCTGTGCCTCTGCCTCTCCTGCCTCTTTTCTACAAGGATCCTCGTGATGAGATTGGACCATCTACATAATCCAGAATAATTGTCCATTTCCTCAACCTAATGGCATTTGCAGTCCCCTTGCCCTATGAGGTGACACAGTGGAAGGTGCAGGATCAGGACTTGGACATCTGAGGGAGGAGGCAATGTGCCTGCAGCAACACCCTTCCCTTCACCCTCCTTCACCCGGAGGAGCTGGGGGAGCCAGTGGTCAGAGCACCTCCCTAGAGTGCCCCCAACCTGGCCTTTGGGTCAGATCTGTCCCATGAGGGTGTTGCTGTGAGTGGCAAAGCACGGAGCTCTGAGTCTGGAGCAGGCAGGCCCCCTGTGAGGTCTGCCCTTGTGGCAACGGACACTGGAAAGTGCAGAGGACAGGAGAGTTCTAGAAGTGTTCCCGCCATCCTCCAGCTGCTCCTGAGGCCACTAGTTTGGGAATCAGTGCATCCTCTGCATGCTTCAGGTGAGTTTCCATCCCTGGCACAGAGAGAATCCTCCTGACACAGAGAGAGCTATTTTGAGTGAGGGCTGGACCCCAGGGAGTGCCTGGAGACGCTGGGGATCCAAGAGCACTTGCTAACTGGGGAGCTTGCAGGCCCTAGGTGGGCCTCATGCCACACAATTGGGCAAAATGTTAGCGGATTCATTGCTGCCAGGAAGACCACATCAGTCTCCATTTCAACTTCTATTAAATAGCCTCCCTCTCCAGGCCTCCAGCTAGGGGAAATTGAGTTGAAATGTTTAATTTGTGTTAAATGGAATGTTTTAGGGTTGCCAGATGTTTCATTAAGATTGCTGGTTGGAGGGGCTGGATCAGTGGTTCAGTGGTTACAGCACTTGCCTGTCATGCACAAGGACACTGGTTCAAATCCCAGCACCACGTTGTACACAGAGAAGTGTAGGGGCAACGAAAGCCACGTGAAAAACTAAATTTAAAAAAAAATCGATTCTGGGGCTGGAGAAGTGGCTTGGCAGTTATGGTGCTTGTCTGGCATGTGCAAGTACATGGGTTCAAACCCCAGCACCACATACACAACTAAGTGTCAGAGCAACGAAAGCCATGTGAAAAACTAAATAAAAATTGATTCTCTCTGTCTCTCTCTCTCTCTCACTGTCCTTCTCTCTTTTTAAAAAAAATCGATTCTTTCCCTCTCTCTCTCACTGTTCCTATAAAAGACTTAATAACTTGCTATAATGTGTTTTCTCATCCTGTTAATTTTTTCATTCACCTTTTTTATTTTTCATTTTTATATCATTTATTATTATCATTATTATTATTATTATTACTATTATTAATTTGGTACCAGGGATTGAACCACCAGGCCTTTTTTTTTTCACCTTAATTTTGAGACAGGATCTCTCTAAGTTGCTGAGGCTGACTTTGAACTTGTGATCCTCCTGCCTCAGCCTCCCAAGTCACTGGGATTACAGGCGTGCACCACTGCGCCTAGCTACATTCATCTTTTTAAAAAGAGTGCCCCAGGGGCTGGAGTGGTGGCTCAGCGGTTATGGTGCTTGCCTGGCATGAGCAAGTACGCAAGTTCAAACCCCAGCACCATGTATACAACGAAGTTTTGGAGCAACGAAAGCCACATGAAAAGCTAAATAAAATGGATTCTCTCTTTCTCTCTCTCTCACTCTCTCTCTCTCTCTCTCTCTTTTTTAAGAGTGCCGCATTCAGGCCCCATGGCCTGGCTCACTCCCGGTGTGTGGGGCATTCTGAAGAGGTGGCAACACCAGCCTTACTGGAACAGCCTGCCTGAGAACTGAGAATCAAGCCAGATAGGTCAGGAGGGAGACAGGCGGGGGACTGGTGGCTGGGATGCGGAAGGCCAGGTGTGTGGCAGGTTGACAGTGGACATGCAGTGCTTCCTGTCAAGGTGAGAGACATCAGGATACAAGGGAGGGCTTCCTTTTCCCATGTGACAGATGTTTTCCAGCAGCTTCAGCCTTCTGTACCTGTAACAATGGAGAGATGGTGAAAGGCCAAAACAGGTGGTACCTCCCAGAATCCTGAAAAAGATTCAAAGATGTGTCACTCCCTGAAACAGATTTATAAGAGCTAACACAGATGAATGAGGGTGATCAGAGCTTGGGTGCTTCCCAAATCCCGTGAGGGTCCTCAGGAAAAAAGGGAGTCCCTGCATTCATCACGGGCTGAGAGCGTATCCTGAAACCCCATCTGGGAAGCACAAGTTCAAATGTAACTAATAAAAGATGCACTTTCCAAGAACACTCAGTGGATAACGACGTATGACAAAGTGTTTAAAAAGCAAATTAAAAAGTGACAGCCTCCAACACATACATACACAGATGAATAAATTAGACCAAAAAAGCTGGAAGGCAGAAGACATGTAATGGTTTTTATCTAAAGACAAATGACACATATGGGGAAATATTTGCAACTCACATCACAGCCAAAAAGTAATTCTCCTAATGCATCAGACAGAGCTCCTATAAATCAATTTTTTTCTGAAAAAAAAAAGACTAACCATCTAATAGAAAAATAGACAATTCACAAGAAAGGAAATACAAATGCCTCTTAGATGGAAAGATATTAAACTGTATTCACAATAAGAAAATGAAAGATAAAATGACATTGCAATTTCACTTTCAACTATCAGATTGGCAAAGATAAAAGAGTTTGGCAAAGACCCGAGGAATAAAACTCTCTCCTGAATCGTTGGTGGAAGTGTAGATACGGCTTCTGTGGAGAGCAATTTGGCAATAGTGATCCAGACTGCAAGTGGATATACCCTTGACTCCACAATTTGACTTCTAGGAATTCAATGACATGATCACATATGTATGGCATGACGTATATATACAAGATTATTTGTGGGCTGGGGTTTTAATTAGGTAGTAGAATAACTGTCTAGCAGGCAGGAGGCTATGGGTTTGATCCCCTGCACCACACACACAAATATCTATGTATACATTATACAAATATACAGACATATTATTCTCAACACTTTTTATAACAAAAATGAAAGGCTGTCTACCTAGAGGGAATAAAGAATTACCCTATGTCCATACAGTGGAATATTACTCTGCCGTAGAACAGAATGAGGAAAAAACTGAAATGATCTTCAAGATATAAAAGGCTTGGTAGCATATACCTGCAGTCCCAGCAACTTGGGAGGCTGAGACAGGAGGATTGCAAATTTGAGTCCAGCCTCAGCAATTTAGGAAGACCCTGTCTCAAGATTAAAAATGAAGAGGGCTGGGAATACATAGCTCAGTGGTAGGGCAACATTGCTTCAATCCCCAGTACAGCAGGGTGTGTGTGGCAGGGGAAGAGAAAAGAGAAAAGAAAGTTATAGAGGAAATATTAAGTAATCCACTGGTACTGTTTTAAAAGGTACAGGTCGATGGGGCTGGAGCGGTGGCTCAGCGGTTTCGGCGCTTGCCTGGCAAGCACAAGGACCCGGGTTCGGGCCCCAGCACCATGTACACAGCTAAGTGTTAGAGCAACGAAGGCCATGTGAAGAACTGAATGAAGTTGTTTCTCTCCTTCTCTGTCTCTCTCACCATCCCTCTCTCTTTAAAAAAGAAAAAAGGTACAGGTGGGAGGAATGTGGCTGGTGTATGGGTCACATGAGCATAACATATCCATAAGGGCCTCCCGAAACACATTCAATCCATCCGTTGCATCTAGAGCAAGGCTCTGGGTGCCTGGTGGCTCTCTTGTAAGCAGAGAGCCCCCTGTCTTCCTGGTACAGGATGGAATTGCAGGATTCACCATCGGTTCAGCCAGTGCTTTTTGAGGCTGGCATTGTGGCAGGCCCAGCATCAGGTGCTGGGGATGCAGCAGTTAATAAAACAGACAAGGTCCTGCCTGCACGAAGCTTGTGTCCTAGCCAACAAATAAAATATATGCATGGATAGATGATTGTCAGACAGGTAGTGGAGGGAGGGAAAGGAAGCAAGCAAGACAGTGGTTAGGTGCTTAAAACCAACAGGAGAAGAGTAAGCGCGGGAGGCGTGCCTTGCTTCAGGCAGGGTGATAGTCGGGTAGACGCAGATCACCCAGGTATCTGGGGTAGGAGCACCCGGGGACCAGTGCACAGGCCTGATGGCTTTCATTTTGAGGAATAGCAAGGAGACCATTGTGGTTTAAGCAGAGAGAGGGAAGGGGACAGTGACAGGCACTGAACGTGTCCCTGCATCAAACACTCCCCAGGAGCAGTGCCAACCCTTCAGGGATTCCCAAGGAAGACCTGTCCCCTTTCCCACCTCCAGGTATTTGGCCAGAACAGGACAACGCCCACCTCCAAACTGTGGAGGGAGAATAGGTTGGCACCTTCTGCACTCTGGGGTGATACCTATATTTTTAGCTAATGCTTGTAAAAACTTCTCTCTGAAATAACCTTCAGAAACAAAGGCAGGCCTTTGACAACTCCAGTGTCACATTCCAAACATAGTGACTGTCCCTGCAAGCCTAGAAGCAAGTCTCTGTTCTCCTGCAGACCTTTGTTATCTTGGCGGGAACCCATAGGAACTCTTGTCCCAGTATGGGCCCTTCTGGAGCTGGTGGTTCCAGAGGCAGCCACTCTGCCAAGCTCTTCCAAAAAATGGCTGTGTCCCCCGCTCCCCCCAGGGCACTGGTATCCGCAGGAGTGCATTTCCTCTGGATGACATGAGCTGAGCAAACTCTCCAGTCACACTGGGTCCTGGCTCTTAAAGAGGACAAATCCCTGGGGGGGAGGACGGCTGAATCTTGCTTAATTGAACAGTTGGTGTATCCAGAGAGAAGTGTTTGCAGAGCGTGTCAAAAACCCAGCCCAGGGACCCACATGTTTGCTCAGCATCCACATGGCAAACAGCAAGAGCCTCCCTTGAATGCAGGGGTCAGGAAGGCTTTTCCCTCACGTGTAGCGAGCCTCTGGGGTGATGGCTTATTCAAATGCCATGGTGGAACGGGGTGCCAGGCCTCCCTTGTCGGGGATGGACACCATTCATTCTGCTTTTAAGCAACACAGCCAATCCTGGGGAACTGGTGGGGACCTGGAGCTATTTGGGAGTCTGTCTGGACCCAGAGCCAAAGGCCAGCTGTAGGGAGAGGGGTGCGGGGAGGAGAGAGGCCCACTAGCTGTGCTGAGAAGGAGACCCAAGGCTTTTATGCACATGATTAGTGATGAGCCAGTTGCCTGGCAACAGCAGCCCCTGCCCCCTTCCATCTATACCCCTCAGGCTGCATGTAATGTTTGTGACATTTTTCTTTTCATAGCAGAAGCAGGGAGTCACCCCCTTCATTAGCTAAAGATGGTGCCCACTCCCCAGCCCCCCCTTATGAGCTTATTGATCAGATTTTTCGTTAGAAATCATCTCCCCAAAGCATTTAATTATTAATTGTGTATTGGACTGATTGCTGTAGCAAGCTAATTCTATGGCTAGGAGCTCATATAAGTGAAGTGCTTAGCCCAAGACCTGGCAAATCCGAAGTGCTGTGAAAATCATCAAGTGGCCCCGTCCTTGCGGGAGATTGGATTGTGGTGAAATCTGTGCTGGGCAGATTTTATTCTCCTCAACGAGCTCCACTGTTTTCTCAGAATACTACAGCCAGGAGAGTCCTTAGGGGCTGCCCTCCCCCCGTGCAAATGCCTTTGCTCACAAATAGGGAAACTGAGGCCCAGCAAACTGAAGTGAATTTGTCAAAGCCACACAGCTCAGGACACCAGAGCTAGACTGAATTCCATCCTCCTCGCCCTCAGTCCCTTCCCACTACACCTCTCCTCTCAAAATGTAGATGCACAGGAATCCCACCAGGGAGCCATCAAGAATGTAGATTTAGGCTTCCCCACCCGTCACCATGCCTTGCCCTGGCTTCCTAGGAAGGATCATCTAGGACTGCTGTGACAAACCACCACAAACTTAGCACCTTAAAACAGCCAGGTTATTATCTACAAGTTTAGAGGAGGGAAGTCTTAAAGTGGGTGGTACCCGGAGTCCCATGAATGCTGGAGCAGAACTGTTCCTTGCCATTCCAATGCTCAGGGCCTCCTGCACCCCGGCTCATGGCAACCTCCAAACTCCGCCGCCACCGTGAGTCTCCTCTGCCTCTCTCGCCTCCCTTGTAAGGACCCACCGTTCATTGCCCACAGGGACAATCCAGGGCAATCTGCCCATCTCAAATCCTTTAATCACATCTGAACGTTCCCTTTTGCCTCGTAAGGGTGCATATCCGCAGGTCTGAGGACTGGTGGGAGGATGTCTTTGTTCTGATCCTCTGCCTGTTTGCTCCTCACGCCAGGTTCTGATTCAGGCACCTGGCAACCCTCCCTCCCTCTGTCAAACAGACAACCCCTGGGCCACCAACTTTTTCTTTACAGGGAACTGACAGGGAAGGCCATTGCTTCTATTAAGCACAGAAGCTCAAGGCTGGGAAGGTGAATTTCTGGTCCCAGGTCCCACACCAGAGCTGGGGTGTCCCCACACCTACTGTGACTCTGATTGCAGCAGTCACCACCCAGGTCCTCCCTCCCTTCACTCAGCTGCCGTGGCTCCTGCTCCCCTCATCCTGCAGGCAAGGAAACCTGAGCCCAGCATCTGTCAAGCAACCTGCCCAAGGCCCACTTCCAGGCTCACTCGGGAGACCCCAGAGAGAGCAGGCATCTTCTTCCCTCTCCCACATGGGGACCTCGTCCCTGCCGACCTGCTGGAAAACACTTTTCCACGCAGCATTGCAGTGCTGGATCCGCTGCCAACACACTGGTGTGAACAGAATGGAGCCGCTTGGTGGATCCTTGCCAAGACAGAATGATGGGAGGAGGGGCTGGAAGCGACGGGGCGTGGGGGTGACAGCCTTTTCCGTACCTGTCCCAGGAGGAAAATTTTAATAACAAAGGAGACGCTCGGTGGCCGGCGCGGAGTGAGTGACTGAGCGCTAGGGGGCAGAGCGCGTCCAGGAATGGGAAGCGAGCACCACTCGCCTTCGGGGTTGAGGGTGGTTTTACCAGCTTAAGAGTGTGAAGGGTCGTTGCCTTTAGTACAGCCTTAGTCAATAGGTTTCTAATTGGGCTATTAATCTGGAAGTAAGTGTGACACAGGAGCCCCAGAGGGTGGGTTGAGAGCGGATGCAACGTGACTAGTGAGCATCCCAGGAAGGCGTTCTTAAAGGGTCAACTCTCATAATCTTTGTTCTCCTTTCCTGTGAATTGATGCCCCACCACCACGTGGCAGAGTGTCACAAGGCAGTGGCTTAAGAGTTGAGAAACATCAAATAATATTGCAAGAGTGCTGCAGGGCATAGTCTCTGCAGTTGGAAAGCACAGGAAAAAAATGAACAATAGATTTTTTTTTTTTTTTGCAAATTAATGTGACTGTACGCACACGCCAACCAGTTCACGCTTAGCCTCTGATCTGCTTGCCAGGGAGCCACACTCCCCAGCGGAGGATCAGCACGCGGGTGGAGATCTGTACAGGCAACACTCAGTCCTTTGCTTGGGAATTATCCCCAATGACACATGATTCTACCATCTGCAAGGCAATGACATTTGGACAGATTTGAATTTAGCAGTGGCCTAAGGACACTTTCTTGTTTAGAATATCATCAATGAGAATTCCTTAGCTACCAGGCACTGGACTTTTACAATCGTGTTTGAGCCATGTAACAACTTATATGTTATATTGATACTATTATTATCCATATGTCGAGGAGACTTTAACTAGGAGGAGCTAAGAAAGTTGTCCAGGATTACCTAGGTTGCGAATGGCTCTTCCAGGCCATGAGCTGGGAGTCAGCTAGAGGACTCTGTGTTTCCCAGGGAGCCAAGGGAACTGCCAGCACCAACGCCAGGCCAGCTCCTGGGGCCGCTGTGTTAGCTGCGGAGGCCCACAGTCTGGCCACAGGCAATCACAAAAGGCCATTGTTGACTTTCCCCTTTTTCCCTCTTCCCCCAAAGTCAGGGAGGTCAGCATAGGAAAGGAAAGTATAAGAGACAGTAGACCACGCTACCACTCCTCCACCCAAATCTTCTAAAGCCTATCATCTCCTCTGGAGGAGAGGAAAAGCTCCAAACTCAATAAAGACTGAAATTTTAAATTGAAGAAAGCCAAATCTTTTTTTAAAATTATTATCATAAAGAGAGAGAGGGACAGTGGGAAAGAGAGAATCTATTTTATTTAGTTTTTCATCTGGTTTTGTGTTGCTGTGACACCTAGTTGTGTATGTGGTGCTGGGGTTCAAACCCGAGTTCTCACACATGCCAGGCAAGCATTGTAACCACTGAGCCTCGTTCCAGTCCAGAAAGCCAAATCCTAATAAGTGGAGAGAAATCATTTTGATATTTAAAATGATGAAAAGCTGTAGATTCAGAATGAGGAGGGTGTAGCTAATGGAGCCCGCATCCCAGGGGAGGATTTTTTTAAAGGGGAGAGGGGGGTTGGAGCGGTGGCTCAGCGGTTATGGTGCTTGCCTGGCATACACAAGTACGCAAGTTCAAACCCCAGCACCAGGTACACAGCGAAGTCTTGGAGCAACGAAGGCCACATGAAAAACTAAATAAAATTGATTCTTTCTTTCTCTCTCTCTTCTGAGAGAGAATCAATTTTATTTAAAGAGAATCAGTTTTATTTAGTTTTTCACATGGCCTTCGTTGCTCCAACACTTTGCTGTGTACATAATGCTGGGGTTCGAACCCGCATCCCTGTGCATGACAGGCAAGCACTGAAACTGCTGAGCCACCAATCCAGCCCCACAGGGGAGGATTTTATTGGAGGAAAAAGGCACACATCCCTATTTCATGTTTATCCCTCCCGAGAATTGACAGTCTTCACTAAACCTGTTACTCAAAGAAAAATCAATAAATACTACATATTCTGCCACAGGGGAGACTGCAGCCTGCCTTGCCTACCAGAGTGAGCTCCCGAACAGGAGGGGTGGCCGCCTGGCCTCTGGCCTTGGGCTTGCTGGTGTGTCTTGGCCAGCCTGAATCCGCAGCAACCTCCCTCTGCTCAGAGCCTTCTGCCTTCCAAGAGGTCTGATTGATCCCCACCCCACTGTGTCCCCACTTTGAACTTGAGCTTGAGCCCTGGGTTTCGGAAGGGTTATAGAGTATGAGCTTAAACTGCAGACATAATGGTGACGCTCTTTCCCCAACTCTGATGTACCCTCCACCCCTTGATTATAGATTGGAGCAGCACAAGATCCCATAGAAAGACAGATCAGGGTAACAAACCCAAGGCCTGCATCACACCCCTCGGTGATGAAGATGATGTCACCAATCCACAGCAAGAGGGGAGAATATTTTTTAAATAGAACCTGAATAATTGGCTAGCTGCATGTGGAAAAACAACCAATTAAATACCCATTTATGCCAGGGCATTGAACATGATACCCCAAAACGGCACCTGGGCGTACTGTGGATTTTAAGCTGAAGGAAACCGAAACAGCAGGGCAGGATCCTGCAGGAGGGTCTCACACTCCTGCCCATCTCCCCAGCAGGCCATGAACCTAGGAAGGTCACTCTCTCACCTCCCTCCCTTCACCCTCAAAGACCTTCATGTGACAGATGTCCTACCCTGCACCTGGAAGGGAGCAATGTCACACCAAGAAGAATCTGAAGGGACACTTTCCTTCTCAGTTCATCACCGTTAGGTCCTACACTCTTGTCTTCCCCTTACACTTCTGCTCAATTGTCCACAAAAATACACAGATTTCCCATTTCCTTGGGTCTTCGTTTATGAAGGCTTTTATACATATCATGAAAACCTATTCTTGTTAATATTTTTTTAGAGAGAGAGATTCTTGTTAATTTTTTTTTTTTTTTTTTAGAGAGAGAGAGAACCAATTTTATTTAGTTTTTCATGTGGCTTTCATTGTTCTGACACTTTGTTGTGTAAGTGGTGCTGGGGTTTGAACCCGGGTCCTCGTGCTTGCCAGGCAAGCACTGTAACCACTGAGCACCCCTCCAGCCCATTAATCTACTTGTGGATTTAGGGCTCTCAGCCATGAATCTTGTGATGACTGATGCTATTTTTTTCTCTCCTGCACTTAACATCCATCACTTCAGGTGGATAAAAGAGTAAAAGGTCACAGAGGAAAGAATGAAAATGCAGAAGAAAACTTAGATGAATATTGATCACCTTGGGATTGGGATGAACTGGTTTTTATGTGTAAAAATAATAGATATTGCTAGGCATGGTGGTGCAAGCCAGTAATCCCAGTGACTCAGGAGACTGAGGCAGGAGGCTTAGGAAGGAGGACTGCAATTTCAAAACCAGCCTCAGCAATTAGCAAGGCCCTAGGTAACTTAGTGAGACCCTGTCTCAAAAGAAAAAATAAAAAGGGCTGGCAATATTACTCAGTGGTTAAACACCACCGGTTCAATCCCTGGTACCAAAACGAAAAAAAGATAAATAATATTAAAATGATAAATGTGAGTATATAAACATTTTAGATGTATATGAAAAAACCAATGTAAATGTAATCAAAGGTATGATAGTAACAAGGCCATCAATCCCCATTGGGCTGGTGGACAGGAAGCCAACAGCCAGCATGTGGTGACTCCATCCTAGATCACCCATTCCTGAGCCGTGTCACCTGCTGACAATGTCCCAGCTAACATCAGCCAAGCCCAGCTGGTCAGATTATCAGATCTGACGTGTAAACAACAGTAAATGCCTCTCTCTCTTTTTTAACTTAAAGCACTAAGTATGAAGGTGATTTTCTATGCATAGTAAGATAATCGATACTGACATATTTGGATTTGGAATGTCCTCAAAGCCCATGTGTTAAAGTCTCTGTCACCAGTTTGGTGTCATTAGGAGGTTGTGAAAACTGAGAGGTGGAGCGCGGTGGGTGGTCCTGCAGTCACTGAGAGTGCGCCTGTTGGGGGGACATTGGGGCCCCAGCCTCTGCCTCCTCCCCTCCTTTGCACCGAGCCACAGGGTGAACCAGCTTCCTCCATCACACGTTCCCAGCATGATGTGACTCCTCACGGGCCCCAAACTTGGCCAGGCAAGTGAAACCCCCCAAATGGTAAGTCAAAAAACCTTTTCTCTTCATAAGTGGATTTCCTCAGATATTTGTTACAGTAATGAAACGCTAACTAACACAGAGAGAAGAGGGAAATGACAAATGAGAGCAAATTTGTGCAGGGAATATGAGAAAGATTAAAATATTTAATATGGAATGTGGTCTTATAAATCAATAAGAAAAACACCATCTGCCACAGAGACATGAATAAAGGACATAAGCAGATAGGTTGTTAAGAAAGACAAGTGACTCATGAACTAATGAAAAAGCATTAAGCCTCACAAAAATAGAAGTGTGATCTAAACATTAAACTATACTTAGATATTTTTTACTTATTAAACAGCAGCTTCAAAGTGTTCAGTAATGATGAGTATGGCCGTGTGGCAGGCGCGCTTTTCTCTGTGGAAGGACATGTAACTAAGAAGCCATTTCTGGAAAGTAGTTTAGCTTCAGTTAGAAAATGTGTTTGGATCCGGCACGATTGGTGTGAAATACTGTGTTATTCGTCCTGATTCCTCATTGCTCCTTGTGTCTGTGCTCTTTGCATGCTTTTGTAGCTTCTCCCATTAGAGGATGAACATAGCCAGGTGTGGTGGGACACACCTGTAATCCCAGCAGCTCGGGAGGCCAAGGCAGGAGGATCACAAGTTTGAGGCCAGCCGGAGCACCTTAGCAAGGCCCTTAGCAATTTAGCAAGACTCTGTCTTAAAATAAAAAATAAAGGGCTGGGGATGTGGCTCAGTGGTTAAGCACCCCTGGGTCCAATTCCCAGTACCAAAAATGAAAAAAAGTAGAATATTTTCTCATTTTCTTCATGTCCCTGTGTGCTTAGCCTCGTGGCATGTTAGCAAGTGTGTGCTATGCGCACAGGCGTAAGCATCCTATGGCTTCAAGTTTGTTCATTTCATTTCTTCTTTCACCAGGAGCAGAGCTCCCTCCGTGTACCTGCCCCGCAGCCCCAGCCCCAGGGTGAACACGCAGATTTGGGAAGATGGAAAATAGTGCTTGAAACTTGGCTAATCCCCCCACCCCACACACACACATAGCCATAGCCAGTGACTAACAACACCAAAATCCTGGGACATTTCCAACAGAACGGGTGAGCAAGCATCCCTGTGAGTCCCGAAATACCAGCCAGAGTCCTGGACAGTCGCAAGACCCTCACAGTCACAGCATCTGGGCAGGAGAGGGGAGAGAGTATGTAACAAACCTGAGAGCAGGAAAGCCCTGAAGTCGGACAGGTATTGACTGGAAGGCTCAGAAGCTGGAACCACCAGGGTTCAGGAACCAGCAGGTGAGGGTAGGGGCAGGACCGCAGCAAGGTGTCAACCCACACACACTGCGTTCCGCAGACTCTCATGCGCTCCCTGCCAGGTCAGGGCCCTTCCCTGAGGATTCCACTGGGAAAAATGTAAAAATCAAATAGAATGGATTTTAGAGACAAAGCAAAAAGATCCAGATAAAAGCAGATGAAGTGAATGTGTCCAGGAAACTTACCAAAATCAGCTGCTCTGATATTTTGCACTACATGAAACACAACAGAATAGGTAAATGTGAAGTTAGAATTTTTATTTTCCTGAATGAAGATTCTTGAATGTTCAAGAAAACTAAATTCATATAAAAATCAGCAATAAAAAAGTATTGAGGTCACAGTGCTTGCCTAGCATGGGCAAGTTACTGGGTGTGACCCCCAGCTTTGGAAAGAGAGAGAGTATTGAGGTTAAATCTCAAAGTCATCCTAAGAAAAATAAGAATAAAAAGCAGAATAATATTTCTGTAGATAAGAAAAGCAGGCCAAAAAGATTTGCTTCAAAGAAAAAGGAAATTGTATGTACTATTTAAAACTGAACTAAAAAGACTTTAAGGAAATTATACAAAATATGAAAAAATAACATAAAAGAATTAGAAAAAGTCTGATGTGGCAGAACTAAAAAATAGAAATAAAATAAATGAAGGCTATAAAAAACTCAGTGAATAAACACAGAAGATAATATGTTAGAGGCCTAACATATTATTTGATTGTTCAACAAATAAATTTCTTAATAAAAAAGAAAAGGAAAAGAAAAGAAACAAAGCAAGAGAATTGAACAAATAACTAAATGATGAAATTTTTGAAAAAAAATTGATTTTAGAAGCACAAATGGAAAGAACACACTATACATATGAAACTATTAAACATGAATGAACAACACCAAGATACATTCTGGTAAAATTTCTGGACTTTAAAGAAGAAGACAAAAATTTTTTGTAGATATCTAGTCACTAACAACATATTTCTTATAAGAGAAGGAAGAGTGTGATTAGATTTTTTTATTTTAACATTTTGTGTCAGAAGAAAATAGAATAATTTATTTAGGATACTCAAGGATCAAGAAAATGTAGCATTCAAATAAAAAAGGCATGACAGACAGTTGTGAACACATAAGAACCTAGGGAATACTCTTCTTACAAGTGCTTACTAAGGAATCTGTCGGAGAACAGACTTCAGACAACCAACATCACTTCAGTCTCCAGCACAAGAACTCAAGGGGAGCACTGAATAGATATTTACTTGTAGACAAAAATGAAGAATAAAAAAGGAGTTGGGACACAGTGGCACATGCCTGTCATCCCAGCGACTAAGGAGGCTGAGGCAGGAGGATCTCAAGTTTAAAGCCAGCAATTTAGCAAGGCCCTAAGCAACTTAGCAAGACCCTGTCTTAAAATAAAATATAAAAAGAGCTGGGGATGTGGCCCAGTGGTAAAGTGCCCTGGGTCAATCCTCGATACCAAAATTAAATAAATACATTCATTAGCTAATTAATTTAAATAAATGAAAAGGAGAGAATGGTATCAATGATTATATGACTGACAATGTAGACACAGTACAACTTTAAATGAGGTGAAAATGGGGATGACGTAACAGAAACTTTAAAACCGTTTTTAGTTATCGTGGTTGGCGGTAGTTTTTCTCTGCGTTATCATTTTGAAACTCTTCTGTGTATCATGAAGGAGAGTAAAGGAGAAATCCCGGGGCATTCTATCATCACTCATGGTTTGAGAACCAGAAGCAGGATTCGTGGTGAGAAAGGAGTTGCAGTTAATGTAAAAGAAATTAAGAAAAACTCTATGGTCCTGAATTTGAATGGAAAAGATCACAATGAATTCATAGTGTTTTATCTTCCAAACTATATTTCCTAGCTCTCTCCTTTGAAAAAGCCCAGAAATATTGGTCAATTTACCCACCCAACAGCACAGAGCACCCCTGGAGCCAGATGGCAATCATGAGATGCACTTTCTGCTAAACAAAAAGCAGGGCCTCTTGCAAAAGGGCTGATTTCAAATCTGTGTCTAAAAAAGGATTTTAAAAAAGTATAAAATTACCCTGGAACATTTTGTCATAACAGAGAGCAATAAAATGACTCAGGAGTCAACTTGAAGAGGTTCAGTGGTCAAAGACAAGATAATGACAATTTCAAAAAAGAAAAAGTAACTGCACTAGGTTACAACACTTCAAATGTGTTTATACTGATGAATTTGTAATAAAAAACTAATTGGTCTCCTTTGGAGAGTAACAAGGAATTGAATCCTCATTTTGAAAACTGGATAAAGGAAAAGAATCAAGCATTATCTTGACTTTCCTGGATAAACTGTACCCCTGGGTAGCCATCCGTTGAGCTTGGTACTGGGGATTGAACTTGGGTGCTCTGCCTCGGAGTCACATCCCCAGCCCTTCGAGTTTTTATTTTCAGACAGCGTCTTGCTAAGTTGCTGAGGCTGGCCTCAAATTTGCAATCCTCCCATCTCAGCCTTCTGAGAGTCACTGGAATTACAGGTGTGCACCACCACACATGATGGGTCTCTTCATAAAATGAATTAATAAATAAAATGAAATGATAGGTTGGCTCTAGGATTGAGCCCTAATGCCTGCTAACATTAAAAAGCAGTGAAAGCCAGATGCCATCTGGAGAGATTGAGCCTACATCTGCTCAGTCCTCCAGATCCACCCGCCCATTTGGAGGAAATACTAAGGATAAAGGGACATGTCGAGTTATACCATGAATCAGGAAAATCCAAACTATGGGAAATTCTATAGCTCAAAAAGGTCCAAGTTCTCTCTGTTTTTTTCTTTCTTTGAGAAGGGATCTCACTATGCTGACGTGTCTAGCCTCAGACCCCTAGACTCAAGAGATCCTCCTATCTCAGCCTTCCAGAAACTGAGATAGATACATATGTGTACCATCTTCCCCAGATAAAAGGTCCAACTTTTTTTTAAGGTTTTTTTTTTAAGGAGAGAAGGACAGTAGGACAGTGAGAGAGAGCGAGAGAGAGAGAGAATACATTTTTTATTTAGTTTTTCACATGGCTTTCGTTGCTCTGACACTTAGTTGTGTATGTGGGTGCTGGGGTTTGAACCCGTGTCCTCGAGCATGCTGGGCAAGCGCCCTAACTGCCGAGCCACTGCTCCAGCCCAACTTTTTTTTTTTTTAATCCAGAGGAGCTTAACCACTGAGCCACATCCCCAGCCCTTTTTATTATTTTGTTTTGAGACAGGATCTCGCTAAGGTGCTCAGGGCCTTGCTGAGTTGCTGAGATTGACTTTAACTCACATCTTCCTGCCTCAGCCTCCTGAGTTGCTGAGAATCTAGGCATGCACCACTGTGCCCAGCCTAAAAGGTTCAAGTTCTTAAACATACGTGTGGTAAGGAAAGAAAGGCAATGTGAAGAAAACCGTAGAGTAAGATCCTTAAATTAGTGATAGAGCGCTTACCTGGCATGCACGGACCCGAGTTTGAGCCTCAAAACCACATACACAACTAAGTGCAGGAAATACAAAAACCAGATGAAAAAATAAAAAATAAACCCACTCTCTCCTTCTCTCTCCCTCTCTCTCTCAAAAAATCCTTAAATTATGCATCAAATATTTTAAAAGACCAAATAAAGCACAGGGTCTATGAATGTGGGTATGAATTAAGCTGTAAACAAATGCAAGGACGTGATTACCATCTCAGGTCGAATGCTGATTCCTTTTGGAAGAAGCAGAGGGCTGTAATCAAGGCAGGGCACATGGGAGATTTCTGCATGGCTGAAATGTTTTATTTCTTGAACTGGGTAGTAGTTACTAAAGCATTTATTCTACAATAATTCGATAAGTTATGCATTTATTTTATATTGTTTTCTTTATATTTTATTTTACAATGACAAATTAAAATAAAAACAAATAAAAATGGGGCTGGAGCGGTGGCTCAGCAGTTACACCACCTGCCTGACACATGTGTGAGTGTGCAGGTTCAAACCCCAGCACCACGGACACAACAAAGTGTCCGAGCAGCAACAGCAACAACAAAAAGCTGTGTGAAAAATGAAATAAAATGGATTCTTTCTCTCTCTCACTGTTCCTCTCTCTTAAAAAAAAAATATGATAGCCACCATTAGTGCATGTTGGAGCTCAACTGTAGGCAAGTCTCGGCAAACTCAGCTTAGATCAATCAAATTTTAATTAATTCAACATGTGTATATGACAAAATTTCATAATTAGATAGAGAATGTATGTATTATCCTAAAAAAAGGTGTGTACATGAAAATAAGTCTTACTGTTTCCCCCTGCATGATGGGGCAGCTTGTTACACAGCACTGTTGTGGCGTTTCTACCTAATACAGTTGACTGCTCATCAACTCTCTCAAACCTCTTCTTGTTTCGCTATTGAATCTGGAAAAGGCCAGAGACTTGTTTCGGTCGCCTCCCTATGTTAATGATGGCCATGTGACTTAGCATGGAAGCGAGCCCTCAGGGAAATTCTGCTAAGGGGCTTACAGGAAAGACTTTCTCTCCAGATCAAGAGCTAGTACATAAAGAGCTCTCTCACTGTCTGGCTTCACACATCCTGCTTCTCCGAATTTTGCTTGTGTGACAATGTGATGCTTGAAGCCATTTGCCATAGTGAAACAACCCCCACAAGGATAAAAACTTAACATTCTGAGGACATCAAAGCCAAAAAATGAAGAGTCTGGTTTCTTTCGTGTGTTTGTGCGTGGTGCTAGGATTGAACGTGGGGGCACTTTACCATTGAGTTGCATCCCCAGCCTTTTTAGTTTTCATTTTGAGACAGGGTCTCGCTAAGCTGCTGAGGCTGGCCTCAAACTTGTGAACCTCCTGCCTCAGCCTCCGGAGTCTCTGGTTGACAGATACGTTGGGACCACGCCTGGGAAGAGTCTGATTTCTTGATCACTCCATCGAGTCTCCCTGCCTTTCTTCAGAAGTGGGTTATCTATTCAGTAAACATACCAGTTGTGACTTAGTTTTTCTATTACTTGCAGCTGACTTTCTATTACCTCCTAACTTAGCTCTTAGAATGTTTATGGTCTTTAACCCAGCACGTATTCCCAGTTCCATCCATTTAACACAAGAAAATGATCCGAGATATAGTCAAAGATTATTTATCAAGACGTTATCTACAAAAGAGAAAAATAGGGGCTGGAGTGTAGGCTCAGTGATTGTGGCGCAAGTCCATGAGTTTGAACACCGATAGATAAACTGTCAAAGCAATGAAGGTCACATGAAGCACTAAATAAAATTCATTCTCTCTCTCCCTCTCTCTCTCTCACTGTCCTCTCTTTAAAAAATAGGAGATAATCTAAAACTTCAATATAGAAGAATAATTAAATAAATAAAGATATCAATAAGATGATAATTATACATCATTAACATTCATGTTTGGAGAGAATGTTTAAGATTATGGAAAATTATCACCTACAATAAAAAAAAGTAACATAAAACTGTGGGTATTGTCAGAGAAGATGGTGGAACAGGGACTTCCAAAAATCTTCTGTCAACATAAAAATAATGAGAAAAACCGAAAATTGTCTATATCAACCCGAGAAAGTTAACTCAAGGGGAAAAGTTGCAGCTGGATGTAGCAGCACACGCCTATCATCCCAGCAACCTGGGAGGCTGAGGCAGGAGGATGGCAAGTTCAAGGCCAGCCTCAGCAACTTAGCGAGGCCCTGTCTCAAAATATAAAATGAAAAGGGCTGGGGATGTGGCTCAGTGGTAGAGAGTCTCTGAGTTCAACCCACAGCCAGCGGGCGGGGCAGGGATAGACGGATGTTAGTAAAAGATGGTGAGTTTCACCGCATTTTTATTTGCCCTGTTCTCAGTTCTGCTGTAGACTTGAAAAATCAACATTCTCCACTCAAGCTGTAAATCAGGATCCCGGAAGCCACCAGAGGGGACAGAACAATATTGTGGCTGCTGCAACGGCCCACTCTTGGGGAAATGCCATCATGCCACCTGTCCCACTCCCCGGATCTGTCTTTATTTGACTGGACCCAGGGGTCACTCAGTGTGAACAGCTTTCCCCCAGGGGCCATTTGTCAAAAATAATCAGAGGCAATTGTCTAACATCACTGCTGCGCTAGGTGGCAGCTAGCATCTGTGAAAGCAGGGGACTCTAAAAGCTTAAAAGGAAAAGCTAGGGAATGGGATGTCCGTGGGGGCTTTAAAAAAAGAAAACTCCAAAATAGGGCTGGAGCGGTGGCTCAGCGGTTACTGCATTTGCCTGGCATGCGGAGGACGTGGGTTCAAACCCCAGCACCACGTACGCAACAAAGTGTCGGAGCAACGGAAGCCACGTGAAAAACTAAATAAAACAGATTCTATCTTTCTCGCTCAAGAAAAAAAAATCAACTCCAAAATAATTCTAGGGATTGCAAAGCAGTGTACACGCGTGGGGCTGCGCCCGTGACCTAGCTCCCACCTCCGGCTGCCCTGGGGGCTCTGTGCACGCAGTGAGCGAAGGCTGAGGCTCAGCGTGCACCTGTCCCCGTGGAGAGCTCGCCCCAGCACTGCACAAAAGACGGGGAGGCTGACCGCTGCAGGCGTTTATGGAAACCTCTGTCCGCTGGCGTAACTGACTAACTGCTCGGCTTCAGCTGCCACAAACAGAAAAACAGACTTTACAGAATGAGCTCGGAAAAGTCACAACACACACGCCCACAGCGACGATCGCTGCAGCAATCTGAGGACAGAGGAAAGTCTGATTTCTAGAGTTCTCTCATTTAATAAAATGTCTGGTTTTCAACAACAGCAAATAATGAGATATACAAAACAATAATAAGTACTTATGCCACTGCCATGTGTGTACTCAAGAGAAATGCAAACCTACCCCAAAACATGTACACAAATACTCATTACAACATCATTCATAATAGCCAAAAAAGTGGAGAAAAAACAAGTTTCCATCAACTGATGAGTGGATAAACAAAATGCGTTCTATTCTTACAATGGAATGTTACTGAGCCATGAAAAAGGATGCTGTACAGCCAAGTCAAAGAAGCCAGACCCAAACTGCTATATATTGTGCAATTCCATTTATAGAAAGTGTTCAGAACAGACAATTCCATAGAGATGGAATGTAGATCAGAGGTTTCTAGGGCTCTGAGGGGAGGGGAGGATGGAGAGCAGTCGTGGCTATCCAGGATTTCCTCAAATTGATGACAATATTCTAGAATTAGAGAGTAGTGATGGTTGCCCAACTTTACGTATATACTACAGAGCACTGGGTTGTGTACTTGGAAGGGGTGATTGTTATAGTATGTGGATGATTAATTTAAAAACTGCAAGAACTATGGTCCCAACTTTGTTTAAAGTGGTACGTTTCACATAAAACTCAGGCAGCTTCTCAAAATCTCCTGACCGCCTTCTTTTTCCTTGTTGACTGGTGTACCACACGGAGTGTCGCTGTCTCTGTGAAACACTGGATCTGGTTTCCTGAATGGTCACCAAGAGGCTGGGTGACCTGGAAGCTGAAGATTAGTTTCCTGTGGGTGAACTTTGCTTGGTGGAAAATGGGGGACAAGAAGGCAGTATTTCCCCGTGTTTCCCCATTTCTATGTAACTCTGATACGCAGTTGATCTTTGCAAGCTTCCCGAGAGGCCACACTTGCCAAGTGAACACATCTGCGGAGAGACCTTCTGTGTCTCTTTGACGGCTTGGTGGTACAGTGTTCCCGGGTTCCATCCCCAACCCCCCAAATTAAAATTTTCTAAAAATTAAAATAAAAACAAATGAAACTTCCTAATACCAATAGTGGTAACTGTGGAATGGAGTGGCTTCAATTTTCTCCTCTACTTTTTGGTATAATGCAAGTTTTTGATAATGAACCTGCTTTTCACAGTTACACAAAGAAAATGATAACAAAGAAAATCCAAGAAGCTGGGTTCAGCTTCCAAGAAAATTCTACTTACTTATCCAGCCAGAAATTAGTCACCTAATAGTTTATTTTAGGGCTTGCTAACAATAGATAAAAGTTGCTAATTTATTTATTCAACAAATGCTTATTAAGTGCTCACAAGAGGCCAGGTACTTTCCAGAAACTGAGGTCTCTCAGGGGGCAGACAACATCCTTGATTTCTCACTTCACTTTTCCTTTCCCCTCCCTCCCTTCCTTCCTTCCTTTCCTTCCTTCCTTCCTTGCTTCCTCCCTTCCGACTGAACTCAGGCAACTTAATTCCTAACGGGGAGAGTAAAACAACCAACATAATCAGTTGGTAATAAGTGCTTTAAAGAATAAGGTGGAGCAGCCCGATGTGGTGGCGCAGGACTGTAATCCAAGCAACTCCAGAGGCTGAGGGAGAAGGATGCAAGTTCAAGGCCAGCTGGGCCACTTAGTGAGACGGTCTCAAAAATAAAAAATAAAAAAGGGCTGAGGATGTAGCTCGGTGGTGAAGCACCCCAGGTTCAATCCCCAGTACTGGGCAGGCAGTGGGGGCCCAGAGATTGAGAAACCACCAGAGGGTTTTGTTTGTTTTAATTTTTTGATAAATACATGCAACACTAAGTTTAACCATCCTGGTCATTTTTAAGTGTGCAGTTTGGTGGCATTAAGTGCATTTGTGTCACTGTGCAACCATCACCACCCAAACATCCTTAACCAAACTCTGCCCCCACCGAGCAGCCACTCCCCAGCCCTGGCGACCACCATTCTACTTTCTTTGAGTTTGTTCTTCCAGGCACCTTGTTTAAGTGGGATTGCACAATAGTTCTCATTTCACGCCTGGCGCACTCAGTGTTCAAAATCTGTGTCTTCGCAGGCCATCCACATTGCAGTGTGTGTCAGAATGTCATGGATGAATGAGGGACTTCCTCACCTTCAGGACCCCCAGGCTGCTGGGTGGGAAGAGCCCGTGGATGACAAGAGGAGGCGCGCAGACCAATCTCGAGGCTGTGGCCCAGGTGAGAGGCAACGGGCAGGGCTGAGCGGATCTGCAGGTGGAGGGCGGGTGAGGCCTGAGAAAGGGTGCAGCGGGATCATTCAAGGAGTTTGGATCACAACTGTGATGTAGTCAGCTTTTCCACGGCTGTGACCAAAAAGACCTGATGAGAATAATTAGAGGAGGGAAGATGTATTTTGGCTCGTGGTTCGGAGGCCACAGTCCAGATAGCGGGCTCCCTTCCTTGGGGCCCGAGGTGAGGCAGAGCATCACGGCAGAAGGGTGTGGGAGGAAAGGGGTCAAGACATGGCCACCAAGACGCAGAGAGAGAAAGCTGTCCTCCCCGGGACAGTTCACACACCAAAGGCACAGCCCAGCGACCACCTCCTCCAGTCACACCCTAGCTGGCTTCAGCTGCCACCCAGCAATCCCCACCGGGGTCAGTGCGCTGATCAGGTTAAGGCTCTCATAACCCAGGCCTCCCCCTCTACACCTCTTGCATTGCTTCACGCCTGAGCTTTCTTAGGGGGACACCTGATTCGGAAACCATAACAAGCCGACAGAGAGAAGTAGTGACTTCTAGAAATGGCCAGGAGTACAGGTGCGGTCGAAGGTGACGGTTGGGTGGGGCAGGGGTAAAAGCTCAGTTCTGAACGTCCAGTTTAGATTGACTGTGAGTCATCACGTGGAGATAAAAAATAGACAGCAGATTCGAGACTCTGGAGTTGAGGGCAGAAGAAAGAAATGCAAGCTTAGGATACAACATTGGGTCTCATGGGCAGGAGCGGTGGCTCAGTGCTGAGCGCTTGCCTGGCACGCGGGAGGACCAGGATTTGATCCCCAGCACCCCTTGCACAATTAAAGAGAAGAAAAACAAAAATTAGAGAAAAAAAATTTTAAAAAATTAACTCTCTTTTAAAAAAATTGGGTATCATAGATATGTAAAAATATCACGAGGCCTGGACCTGAGTAAGATCCTCCCGAGAGCTGAGGGCGACTGTGGAGAAGAGGCTTGAGGAGGAGGGTCAGGGGCCGCGGAGGCTCTGAGGCCAGAAAGTTGATGAAAACCCGTCAACGGAGACCGAGGAGGAAGGACCCGTCCACCAGCAGCAGCCGTGAAAGAGGGGGTGTCCTGAGACCCGGGAAGGGCGAGGGCTGGAAATGCTCGCGGGGATTGCGACGTGGCGGGGTCCTGGGACCCTGTGCAGGGCGGTTTCTCATCGCTTTTCCCATCCCTGGGGAAGTCATTCTGGGAACTTTTCCCATTCTTCTGCAGGAGCTTTGGAGGGACTTGAAGAGGGTGAAAAATGTGCCAAACCCAGCGGGCGCCATCCCAGGGCCCTGGCAGCCCTGGCTGTGAAGTCACCGGCTGTCAGTCCTCAGGCTCCTCGCCACCCTCTGGGCTGCAGATGCTCCAGGGCTTTCAGGGGGTGTCGCGGTGGCCCCCATGCTCTGCCGGGGCCCCTCTCCTCGCCTTCCGAGTGGACTGCCGCTCCACCGTGTCTGCTGAGCACACCATTTGCATCCCTTAGTGTTCTTGCTGTCTTTCCTGCTGACAACATCTCTGCTCATCACTTAAATTGCAGCTTCACATTCCTCTCCATTCCCTACCACCCACTGCCAAACTGGGAAGTGTCTATTAGTCATTCCATATAGTGTCAGCTATCCAGAGCGCTGTAGTTAACGCTACATGGAATACCAGTAACCATGACAGGGGCTTTGTCCTCAAGTCCCACCCAGGGTGATCTGGGAAAGAAAGAGCTAAACATGTGAAGATGAGAAGCAACAAAACTGGAAATAAATCATATTTTCAAAAAAATGCCATCAAGTCATAAGGATGACACGTGGGAGTCACAGGAGATGGCATGTGAGCTGGGACATTGAGAGGTGCAGGATGGAAGTAGTAGAGAGCAGGCGACCCAGAAGGAAAGCTAAGAGAGGCCTGGAGCAGAAAAGACGCAGGAAGGCAGGCTTGGGAAGAAGAACGAGGCAGAGGTTGCTATGAGGGTTAGGAGACAAGGGGACCAGCAAAAGGACCAGTACAGGAGCTGGAGCGGTGGCTTGGTGGTTACGGTACTTCCCTGGCAAGTACAAGGTCTTGGGTTCAAACCCCAGCACCTCATACACAACGAAGTGTCGGAGCAACAAAAGCCACATGAAAAACTAAATAAAATCAATTGTCTCTCACTGTCCCTCTCCCTCTATTAACAAAAAAAATTAGCACTTTCCAAGGTTCAGTTTTCAGCATGGTCTCTTATTACTCCCCTCATTTTCTCTTTGCTGGCGCCTTGAAGAACCTCGATGTTCCCCCCGCCCCCCCCCCTATCATGGATGCACCTCTACTCTTGCATGTCTGATGCTGAATTTGATTAGTGTATCAGTGACCATTGATGCGGGGTTTTTGAGATGAGGCCAGGTTCTCTGCTCCCACTGGCAAATGGAGTCTGGGCCACTACAGAGTCCAGCAGCCAAAATAGTCCATTTCTAATGTTTGCAGCTACTCCCAGTTGAAACTAGGAACTTGGGCTGGCTGCAGGTTTCTGAGGCCGAAATAGTGTTAGCAGCTCTCCAGCTAAGAGCTGGGTGTCGCAGCTCTTGGTGTGGTGGAGATTCACCCAGGGAATTTGGCGCCAATCTTCTGGGTTCTTGTCTCACGAATTTGAAGAATAAAATCCACAGACAACCACGGAAGGAGGAGTAAAAGGAGTAGGATTTACTTAAAGAAAGAGAACAGAGACTCCTCCAAGGTGAGGGGTACCTGGAAGCAGGACACCATCTGATGGAAGTCAGGCCAGGATTTATCTTGATCTTGGGCACAATAATAATTAACATTCATGCAAAACAGGAATTGAGAAATGGATCTACATCATTGGTTGAAATCTATGCAAAACAGGCATTGAAACTAAGCACCAAAGTCTTTGGTTAAAATCTATGCAAGACGGGTAGCAATTCTTTCCAAGTTCCCATCTGTGTCCACCCCCACGTCTTAGTTTTCCCCCCTCTGGGACAAAGGTGTTGCTTCCACAGGTGAGCCTCATGGTCATTTGCATATGAAGGCTCTAAGCATGCCCATTAATGGCTCTCTCTCGGCCAGCTTCTAGGTGTGGTTGAATGGGGCCCTTGGTTCTGACCACCTACCCATTTTACATCTCTCCTAAAACTGTCTTTGTAGCAGGGGCCCCTGGCCCGTGGTGTGGGAGAGACTTAATGACTGGACAGAACCGGGGTGTGCCACAGCAAGGGTGAACGATGAGACAGAGAAGGCGTTCTGACTTTGGGTGGGCGTCTATGAAGGGAAACGGATATCAGTTTTGGAGTAGAAAGTGAATTTGACTTTAGATGTGTTGTGGGTTGTAGTCAGCTCTTTCTGCTGCTGTGACCAAAAGACGTGACAGGAAATATTTTAAGGAGGAAATGTTTATTTGGGGGCTCACGGTGTCAGAGTCCACAGAAGCCCTCTGCATTCCTCGGGGCTCAAGGCGAGGCAGAAGAGCGTGGCGGAAGATGGGGTGCAGGAAAGCAGCTGGGAGCATGGTCACCAGGAAGCAGAAGGAAAGCGCGGCACTCAACGAGGACAAAGCATGCCATCCCAGGGACCCACCTCCTCCAGCCCTCCCTGCCAGCCTGCAGTTACCACCTGGTTAATCCCTACGAGAGGATCAATGCCCCGATTAGTTAAGGCTCTCGGGACCCAATCATGTCACCTCCAACGCTTGTTGCATTGTCTCACACCTGCGCTTTGGGGGACACCTCACTTCTAAATGCTAACATTGTCAGGATGGCGAGGACACCAAACAGAAATGTCTAAAGGCGACCACTGAAGACACTGTGCTCGGAGAAGCCCACCAGACTGTTTCATGGGCGTAGACACCTTGTCTGTCTCAGCCTAACTGCTGGCTCCTGGCACAAAGTAGATGCTCAGCTGTTAGCTGGATTACTGGCGGGCTCTGGATTAATGACTGACTACCAGCGGGAGGATTGCAAAGCAAGACGGGGCTGGCTGCGCTGCAGTCTCAGCTGATTGGGAAGCTGAGGCAGGAGGATCCCAAATTCAAGGTCAATCTGGGCAGCCAGGTGAGATTCTAAGCAACTTAGCAAAACCCTGTCTCAAAATTTAAAATAATAATAATAATAAAAGAGGGCCGGGGTGGCTGGGATATAGCTGAGTAGTAAACACCCCTGGGTTCAATCCCCAGTACAAAAAACTTTTAAAAAAATTTTGAATTCTGTTGTTTGGTGTCAGGTGACCTGCTCCTGCCAAGGGCTCCCAGAGAGTCTGAGGAGGCAAACGGGGAGTTTTCAGACTCTATAATGGGAGTGTGCTCCTCTGGATCAGAGAGGAGGAGGAATCTAAATAACCGAGGTTCAGAGCAGCAGCGCACCACGGGAGTTGCCTGGTGGGTCAGGCCCATTTGTTGCCTTAAAAGGGCTTGAAGTCACAAAGCCACTGGAAGCAGAAAGTGGCCAGCTTCCTCACCTCCTCACTGCATCAACTCAAATGTCACAACCAAAGGCTTCATCTTCTGCTCCTTGTCCTAGCCTGCAGCTGGGCTGAGACTACTGCTCCTTGGAAAACACATCGCCACTGCGCAAGACGGGAAAAGGTAAGGAGCCCATGGCTTTTAATGCTATTCTATTTATTTATTTAAAAGAGAGAGGGATAGTGAGAGAGAGAGAGAGAGAATCAGTTTTATTTAGCTTTTCATGTGGCTTTTGTTGCTGCAAGACTTTGCACGTGGTGCTGGGATCTGAACCTGCATCCTCGAGCACGCAGGGCAAGCGCTGTAACCGCTGAGCCACCGCTCCAGCCCCTGTTTTGCCTATTCTTGAATTTCATATAAATAACAATGTTGATGAGCGCTCTTTTTTTGCACCTTAGTTTAAAATTCCAATATACAAAAACGAGGCCAGTGATTAGTGAGACTCTGCCCTTCCTCCACCTCCCAGGCTGCATTCCCAAAGATGGGGAGCGGCCCTGGCTTCCTTTCCTAAGGTTTGCTTACACTCTCAGGAGGAGGTCTTGTTTTGAGATTCAACTCGTGGCTTTCCTGCCTCTTTACCAGAGGGAGAAACTTGTCAGCTAATGTGTAAATGGGG
>PVKS010015777.1:0-2500 GCA_004027875.1 Aplodontia rufa
TTTTTTTTTTTTTTTTTTTTTAAAGAGAGAGGGTCAGTGAGAGAGACAGAGAAAGAGAGAAACAACTTTTTTATTTAGTTTTTCACATGGCCTTAGTTGCTCCAACACTTAGTTGTGTACGTGGTGCTGGGATTTGAACCCGGGTCCTCCCCTGAGTTAGTTCTTATAAGAAGGAATTGCTACAAAAGCCTGATCCTGACCCCTGAATTTCTCTCTGGCTTTCTGCCTGGCCATGTGATTTCTTGCTCTCATGTCCTCTTATGCTGTGTTATCCAACTTTCTGTCCCTCTAATACCTGAAATAATCAACTTATAAGAGAACAGGTTTATTTTGGCATGTAGTTGTGGAAACTCTAGGCTATAGTTGGTTGGCCCTGTTGCTTTGGGGTCTGTGGTGGGGCCCCACCCATCATGATGGGAGCACATAACCGAGAAAAACTCACTCATTTTCATGGCTGCCAAGGAGAAAAGAAAAATGAGACTAAGATCTCATGATCGCCTTGAGAGCAGGTCTCCAATAACCTAATGATCTTTGACAAGGTCATACTTCTAAATGTTTCTACCACCCTCCCAACAGTACGAAGTTGAGGACAAAGTTTTTAATACACAGGACTTTGGGGGACATTCCAGATCTGTTCCTGCCATGATGCCATCTTCTATTAGGCCCTAACTCAGAAGCTGAACAAACAAGGCCTTCCTGTTTTCGATTTTCAGCCTCCAAAACTATGAGCTGATTAAACCTTCTTTCTTTATAAAGTAACCTGCCTTAGGAATTTCATCGTAATACAAAAACTGACTACTACCAGGAGCTTGACTTATTCCCACTTCTTTCTACTTAATAGTTGTGTCCTCTGTACTTCCCTGTACTCTAAAGCCATAATAGGGATGGGAGAAGTGGCCCTTGGGCCGAGTCCTTAAAAATTTCTTAGGAACTGTGTCTGGGTTTTGTTTCTTTAACTACAGCCATTTCATTGTAGGTTTTAAATCATGGCTGTCCAATTACTTTTCTGGCTTTTTCGTGAGGCTAGCTTCCTTGAGGCAAGAACTTAGTATGTTTTCGAGCCTTTAGAGTATTGAAGGGCCTCACATTTGAGCAATTTTGTGTTTGTACTATGGTTAGCCAATGCTACAACCTCTGACGCTGAATTCACTGAAGAGTCCTCCTTGATCATGTGACCTTATCACCTGGAAGAATCCCAAGAATAATCACTGTTCATTTTTCTCTTCTAAGGGTAACATTCTTCTGTGAGATTCTTCTGTCTTGCATTAAAACATTCAGGATTTCTTTGGCCTTATTCTGATGGATTACTATTCTCTTTTCAATACTCAATCTATAAAGTAGAAGGTAGAGTACAAATTTAGACACGAATTAAAATATGAAAATTAGCATTTCCTTCCAATCAAAATAGGACTTTCAGGGCTTCTGAGCCTCCTCTGTTGACAGAGATCAGGAATGGAAAAATAATTTAGATGATAGGTATTAGTCTGAAGACCAAAAACGTTAAACAAAGAAAGAATGAATGAGAACAAGACAATTGAACCTTGAAGATTTCTTTGCACTTCTCAATGGTAAACATGGTGTGATAGAAAACATCTCATAGAGGGGCCTTTCACCCAGCACACACAACCTCTTCAGTTGGTCTTGGTGTATCTTTTATATGTTGTTTTGAAATCCATTACATGACATCTCAGCTTCTATGCTAGCTCAACCATCAGTCTCAGCTGCATATTATATCTTGAATTTCTTTTTTTTCAGGGCTGAGGACTGAACTTGGAGCCTTGCACATGCTAGGCAAGCGCTCTGCCACTGAACTAAATCCCCAACCCCTTATCTTGAATTTCTTAACTTGTAACTATCCTTGTACTTAAGACAAATGCCACAAATGAGAGTTTTTTCTAACTTCTTGTGAGGCACTCAGACCAAGAGTTGGATCCCCATTCAATTGCAGGTATTTTGATCAAATAGTGTGAACAGACAGAACAAGTCAGCTTCTCCTTCAAACTTGGTTGGTTTGAGCACCCTTTCTTCCTTCAGAGAGGTAGAGAAGGTTTAAGGGGAAAGGAAAACAAAATTAAAATAAAAATCACTCATTTCAACCGGAACCTTTGCAACAGCAGCAGTTCATCAGCTTATGATAACTTGTGGTTCTTAACCTGTGTAGAGGTTGCCTGGGATTTTCAGCCTTGTTACCCTGGGGCTGCCTGAGAATGTCATTCACTGTGCACATTTATTTTAGAAGCTCTGTTCCATAAAAAAAGAGGAAGAGAGATGGTTTTGGTAGGAGGCAGAGTGAAAGCATGCCCTAGGGATTAGCCTCCAGCAGCCCGAGAACCCAGTCTGTGTGGTAGTTTTATTTGCTAGAGGTTTGGTCCACAAACTTCAGTGCACGTGGTGAGCCACAATTCTGAAGCCTAAACTTGTGACTTCCTAACTTTGGAGGCATCAGAATCACTGTTAGTCTTGGTAAAGCATAGCTTCCTGTGCCTCTCTTCTAGAATGT
>PVKS010015777.1:5000-45265 GCA_004027875.1 Aplodontia rufa
AAATGCGTCCTGCCTCATGTGGTGGTGGCTGGCACATGCTTACAATCCCAGTTGTTCCAAAGGCTGAAACAGGAGGATGGCAACATCACGGCCAGTCTCAGCAAGTTGATGAGAACTAGCCTCAACTTACACTTTGTTTCTGTCTTCCCTTTTATATCTTTAAGAAACAAAATACATGAAGAAACACAGAGCATTTGCCAGGTACGGTGGCACATGGCTGTAATCCCAGTTACTCAGGAGGCTGAGCCAGGAGGATCACAAATTCCAGGCCATATGGGGCACTTTAGCCAGACCCCATCTCAAAAAGGAAGGAAGGAGGAAAGAAGGAAGGAAGGAAGGAAGGAAGGAAGGAAGGAAGGAAGGAAGGAAGGGGAAAGGAAGGAAAGAAGGTAGGTAGACAGGCAGGCGGGCAGGCCCAGGATGAAGTCTGGCACAAGCATATTTTCAACATTTAACATTTCTTTCTGTAGTGCTAGGGACTGAACTCAGGGACACTCGCCAATGAGCTATATCTCCAGCCCTTCCTATTTATTTATTTTATTTATTTATTTATTATAACAGGATTGAACCTACTTAACCACTGAGCCACATCCCAGCCCATAGTATTATTTTATTTTGAGACAGGGTCTCACTAAGTTGCTTAGGGCCTTGCTAGGTTGCTAAGGCTGGCTTTGAACTTAGGATCCTCCTGCCTCTACTTCTCAAATTGCTGGAATTACAGGCAAGTGACACAGTGCCAGGTGTGGCACTTATTTTGTTTCGTTTATTTTTTTCTTTTTCTTTTTCTTTTTCTTCTTCTTCTTCTTCTTTTTTTTAAATTTTAGCTTGAGACGGGATTTTGCTGAATTGCCCAGGTTGGCCTGGAACTTGTGATCCTCCTGCTTCAGTCTCTTAAGTGTATGGGATTACAGTCAGTGCCACTGGGGTTACAGTCAGTGCCACTGTGCCTGGCCACAATGCAGATTCTTTGTAATATTTGACCTACTCTCAGATCATGTATTTAATTTTTCAAATATTCAAATAATTTTATTTATTTTTAAAGAGAGAGAAACAGTGAGAGAGAGAGAATAAATTTTTATTTAGTTTTTCACGTGGCTTTCATTGCTCCCAGACTTCGCTGTGTACGTGGTGCTGGGTTTCCAACTCTCGTACTCACATATGCCAGGTGAGTGCCGTATCCTCTGAATCACTGTTCCAGCACCGGTTTTCTTAAATGCTAGCTTATTTCTTTACTTGAATGCACTTACACTCCCAGTTTACAGCTGCAGCCAAATCAAATACCATTTCTCCCAAGAAACTTCCCTTCCTTTTTTCTGCAAGAATACAAAATTCTCTCCACTAAAATACCAGTGATTAGTAAATTCAGATTCTTCCAGTTTTAAAGCACCCATCCTATTTGCTTTGCAAATTGTTTTCCTTTTTTATACACATATCCCCTGTTCCCAAAGATAGTTAATCATTTTTAGTCTATTTATCATTGTCATCATTGAGCGCATTGCTCTCTATACAATACAGGTTCAATTCCTATTAGTTAAATAAATAGAAGTTGTTGTCTAAATCACAAGCTTTTTTTTTTATATCATGGTTGAAACGAGTCCTTGGAGATGATTTTATTCTGAAGAAATTTTTCTCATTAATTTATTAACTGTAACTGGTATCTCACAATTGTTTTGTGTGTGTGTGTGTGTGTGTGTGTGTGTGTATGTGTGTGTTTTAAGACAGAGGGACAGTGAGAGAGAGAGAGAGAGAATTAATTTTATTTAGTTTGTCGTGTGGCCTTTGCTGCTCCGACACTTTGTTGTGTACGTGGAGCTGGGGTTGGAACCCACAGACTTGCCCATGCCAGGCAAGCGTCGTAACTGCTGTACCAACGCTCGAGCCCCGGTATCTCACAATCATTGTCTCCTTCCCCACTCTCCATTATTTCTTTATTGGAAAAATTCCTGACAAATACATTTTCTTAAAATCTTTCATACAAAATTTTTATTATAAGAAGGGAAATGTGATTCCTTTCAATGGTCCAATCTCACCACAATAAACATTGTCAGTTTGGTGTTTATCTTTCATCACTATTTCTTTTTCTAAATTTTATTTTATTATGGGAAGAACACTTAGCATGAGATATATCCTCCTCCAATTTTATTACTTGTTTATTTATTTATTTTTGGTACTGGGGTTTGAAGGATTGAACCCAGGGACACTGCACTACTGAGCTACATCCCTAGCACGTTTTATATTTTTATGTTGAATCAGGAGCTCCCTAAGTTGTTGCGTCTGGCCTTAAACTTGTGATCCCCCTGCCTCAGCTTCCTGAGTCACTGGGATTACAGGCATATGCCACTGCATCCAGCATCTTCAAAAAAATTGTAAAATTGAGTATTGTTAATTATAGGCACAATGTTTTACAATGGATCTCTAGAACTTATTCATCTTGCGTAATTGAGAATTTGTGCCCCTTGGTTAGCAACGTCCCATTTTCCCTCTTCCCAGCCCCTGGCAACTACTCTTTCTGCTTCTATGAGTTTGACTGTTTTAGCTATGTAAGTGGAATATGTAGTATCATCCTTCTGTGACTGATTTATTTTACTTAGCATAATGCCCCAAATGTTCATCCATGTTGTGGTATATAAATAATTTCCTTTCTTTTTAAGACTGAATAACAATCCATGGTATGTATAGACTACATTTTATTGATCTATTGATTCCACATGTTGGCTACTATGAATAGTGTTGCTTCAATGAACATGGATCGTTGGTGGATTCTTATTTCAACTCTTTAGCATAAAATGGGACTTCTGACTTGCATGATAATTCTATTTCTTTAAAAATGTTATTTATTTGCTTATTTATTTATTTATTGGTCCTGGGGATTGAAACCAGAGACACTCTACCACTGAGCTACATCCCATTATTTTACTATTAGTTTTTAAAATTTTGAGACAGTGTCTCACTATGTCATATAGGTTAGCCTTGAACTTGCAGTCCTCCTGACTCAGCCTTATTTCTGGTATGACAGGCATGTGCCACTGCACCCAGCAAGCTACCTGTTATCTTTTTGTGTATTCTGTGAAGAAATGCATATTGAAGTCATTAATCCTATTTTAAATTAGATTATTATTATTATTGTTATTAACCATAGAATTGTAAGATTTCTTTATGTTTTAGAAATTAGTCCTTTATGTGATACATGGCTTGCAAATATTTTCTCCCACTCCGTAGCTCATCTTTTTACCTTGTTGATTCTTTCCTTTGCTATGTCAAAGGTTTGCAGTTAGGTATAGTCCCTCTTTTCTATTTTTGCCTTCGGTACCTATGCTTTTAATGTCATATTCATGAAATTCTATACCTTTTGTATGCCTCCATGTACACAGATGGAGGTATCAATATTAGAGCATCATTTCATTTTTGTAGGAAAAACATGCATATACATATACATATAGAAAAACATTTTTTTTAAATACTTTTTTTAAAAGCATTTTCAGGGGCTGGAGCAGTGGCTCAGCAGTTGGAGCACTTACCTGGCATGCACAAAGACCTGGGTTCAAACCCCTGCACCACATACACAACTAAGTGGAGGAGAAACAAAGGTCAGACAAAAAAACAAATAAAGTTGATTCTGTCTTTCCTCTCTCTCTCCCACTCTCTTTTTTAAAAAATAAAATAAAAATAAAAAGAATTTGTATTAGTGCATTATAGTTATACACTATAGTGGGTTCATTTTGACACATTCATGTACATATAACTGAGCTTCCTCCATTTCAGTTCCCAGTACTTCACCTTTCCTCCCCTCCCTCTTCCCCCTGGTCCTCTTCCTCTACTACATTGGTCTTCCTTCAGTTTGTTTATTTATTTTCAGATGGTGCATTATAGTTACATGTAGAAGTGGAATACATTGAGTTACATTACTTACATGTCCATAGTACAACTCCACTCTCAACTTACTTTTTATTTGTTTATACCTGAAGTATTTTGGGGAGAAAAAATGTGCTTTTCCCCTTAATATCATATGTCATCATATATAAATGGATCTGCTATCTTTTAAATGGCTATGTAGTAATGATAAGAGATATTATTATTATTATTTTAAAGAGAGAGGGACAGTGAGAGAGACAGAGAAAGAGAGAAACAACTTTATTTAGTTTTTCACATGGCCTTAGTTGCTCCGACACTCAGCTTTGCATGTGGTGCTGGGGTTTGAACCCAGGTCCTCGGGCTTGCCAGGCAAGCGCTGAAACCGCTGAGCCATGGCTCCAGCCCCCAAGAGCTATCATTTTTAAGTATAATTCATGGAGGACATCTTCATAATTTAAGATTAGGTATTTGACACATGTCACAAATTCCCTTACCTTGTCATTTTAAAAACTCATGGGGATATTTATTTATTTTGCTGTATGAAAGTCTAATTTTTAGCTATCAAATCTATTAATCTTTTCCTCAGTGGAGTCTGAGCTCAGTAACGTGCTAAAACGCCTTCTGGATATAAGGCTTTAACTTCTACTATGTTGCCAATTATCTCCTCTTCTGACATGTTCCATTCTTTTTCTTTCTTTCTTTATTTTATTTTTAAACTCTTTATTGCTAATTAAGATAAGAAAACCCCAACAATGTTAAAGAGCTGGGTAGGATCTCTATGGACACTCTGGGATACATTTTTTTTTTTTTTTAAAGAGAGAGAGGGACAATGAGAGAAAGAGAGAGTGAAAGAGAGAATCAATTTTACTTAGTTTTTCAATTTTACTTAGGTTTCCCACATGGCTTTCATTGCTCAGATGCTTTGTTGCGGATGTGGTGCTGGGGTTTGAACTGCGTCCCTGCTCCTGAGAAGGCAAATGTTGAATCCACTGAGCCAACGCTCCAGCCCTCTGGAGCACCTTTTGTTCAGACTGCAGGCAGTGGAGCTGACCTGCCACTTCCTGGGCTCTACCTTGCTCCTCCTTGCCTTGCAGTTGTCTTGGGGGAGCAGAGAGCCTGGAGATAACACAGAATGGAAGGCAAGGGGTCCAGGTGCATGCTGGTAGGCTCACCCGGAAAACCAGCTCCATTTTTAACCCAATTAATCCTCCCAAAAGAAGCGTCATCCGTACACAGTGTGGTGGCCTGATGTCTGTCTTTGGAATGCATTTTGTTTTCTATGCAGTCTTACCTGGACAGGGATTTGGGATAGGGCAGCCTGTGTTTGAGGGCCAAGGTATGTAGCCAACACTGCCCCATAAGCACTTTTTGAAGACAACCCAGTGCATGTTCCATTGTTCTTACTTGCTAAATAAATGTGGGGGTAATGCAGAACAAAAACACACTAAAAAAAAGATACAAATAAGATGTAAAAAGCAATTCAAAGGGAAATTAGTAGAAATTCATAATTAGAGGGGGGAAAGGTGCACATGTACACACATGCACACCACACACACACACAAACACACACACACAATCTCCAACTGGAAGGCATACTGGGCTAAGTTGTAAGGTGGAGATCCAACTTTATTTTTCCAGATGGCTACCCCGACTTGTCTGGAATCATTTGTTGGATAATCTCTATTTTTCATACTGCTATGAAGTGACAAATATATTTTTAAAATTAGGATTTCATAGAATGTATTTCAACCATATCCCCATCTAGCCCATGCCTTCACCATAAATGAGCCCTCACTATCTTTAAAATTCCTATTCTTTCTCTCTTTTTTTTTGGGGGGGGGGAGAAGGTTTGGTAACAGGATTAAACCAAGGCATGCTTTACCACTGAGCTATATCCCCAGTACCTTTTATTTCTTTTTATTTTAAAAATTTGAAACAGGGTCTCACTAAGTGACTTAGGGCTTTACTAAGTTGCTGAAGCTGGCCTTGAACTTACAATCCTCCTGCCTCAGCCTCCCAAGTTTCTGGAATTACAAATATATGCAACTACATTGGGTAAAGTTCCTCGTTTCTACATGTTCAAACACCAGTCACATCTGGGTGACAACTGTCGCTGTGGACCTCTTGGGATATCATTTTCATGTCCTTCTAATGAGGATATAGGCCAGAGAAGCTATTGTAGCTGTTGATCTTGGAATTCATGCTTGGCAGCACAGTATCTTGGGAGTTGGTGTAATAACTTTTAGGAAGGTTGGCCTACTCTGTGAATTTATTTAATCTATGAATAAGCCCAGTCAATGTGTTTAGAAAGAGGAAGCACAGCTAGTGAGTGTAGCCATCATGCCATGATGATAGCTGTCCTGTTTCCTTCTGACAGCTCTTGAGTCCTCTTCATTGCCTTGTGGTAATTAGAAATTTTCATTCACTCTCAAGACAAGTGAGATGAAGTATGATGTGTTGACCGGGAGATAGGAAGACCAGTTTGCTAATCCTGAGCTGACCTGAGTATCAGGGGGCCAACTCAATTTACTGAACCTCAATGTCCTTCATCATCTGTGGAAGGTAGGTAGACTATTTGGTCTAGCAGAAATATGTGATTCTGTATCAATATGATTCCTCTATTTCTTAATGTAAAACTTTTTTACAGATAAGTTGAGTCCTTACTATATGCGAGGAATTCATCTGGTCACAGAAAAATACAACACAGTCATTATGTTATAAAGTTTATAAAAAGAAAGGAGTTTATTTGGAAGAGGGAAGTGGAATGGAACGGATTAGTGTGACTTGAATATAGAATATGCCAGTATCCCTATTCCAAATTAGAATGCAGCCTCCGTGATGTACTATAATTCCACTCTAAAGCTCATTGAGATGACTCTGGATGATGTCAAAGCCTCCTTTTGGGTTTGTGTGGTGATAATACACAGAATAGAGGTGTAGTTCATGAATTCTTTTTCTGTCAGTGGCATTTAGAGTCATTGTAGTTTTTATTTGTTTGTTATTGTTGTTGTTTTGTTTTGACCCTTCCTTAAGACCAACTTCTAACAGTATTTTGAAACTCTGCCTAGCAGCAACAGAGGCTTCATGATGTCTGATGCCACCTCTCTTCTTAGTTGAAATAATACAGTTCTTTGAAGTGCTGGTTCCCTTTTCTTAGCTTAGAATCTCATCCCAATAATTCATGAATACTGTACAAGGGATGTATGTTTAAAACATTTTGACTTAATGACTTCAGAAAGGTGAGTTTTGACTAGGATGAAATAAGATAGAGGAAGAAGCATGTTGGGGACAGAAAATTTCTTTTTCTCAAAGTTCAAGATAAGAGAACACCAATATCCTGTTGGAGTTAGGTGGGAAAGAAGAATCAGTTGGAACCTGAAAGTCAAAAATAAATAAATAAATAAATAAATAAATAAGAATAACTTGAGTAATGGAGACCCATAGAAGGAAGCATGCTGAGAAGTGTCAGAAAGGAGCAGAAACACGGTGTGGTGACCTCAGTGGGAGGGACAGAGGTAGACTCTGAGGAAGTGCGCTATGATCCCACTTCTGATTTTCTAGCGCACTGCAACTGGAGGTGGGGCCATGCTAAGAACTGACTCACAAGCCCATGACATGGTGAATTGACAGTGTTGTCACAATCACAGTGGATATTACACACAATCTCCATGCTCTCTGTTTTTCTTTCTTTCTTAGATCTAAGAAAAATATCTGCTCATTTTTTTTTTCCAGTAAGAATGGACAGAGAGCCAGAGGAGTTTGAGAAATCCTAGCTGGACATTTAAAAAAAAATGAAAATAAGTAAGCAAATTGCATTTATACTAAGGTGGGTGTGGTTCTCTCCAACCACTTCATAGTGCAATAGCCTTTTGAGGTGACTTCCAACAAGAATGGCATTTCTAAGCTTTCCACAATGGCAGATGGGTGAGTACTATGGTCTTCACAACAAAGCAATAAATATAATTCTGGTAATAAATTCATTGTCCATCTAAAGTCAAGGACTGTTTCAATGGAATAGCTTTCATTTGTTGGGATGAATAAAACGAAAAGAGAGTGCATGATACCTGTGAAAAGAATAGAACGTTTGGTCTGTGGTCAAGCAGAGCCAAGGACTTACTGAGCAAAGCAAAATGAATTTTTCTTCTTTTATTTTTCAGCCAGGTTTCATTACTGAAGTTTCTCAAAAGGCGTAAAATATACTTCCAATTCATATATTATTAGCGATCATTATAATTCAAATTTGTTTACTGGTTTTCACCAAATAACCCAAACTTTCAGCCTAAAACCAGCATTGTGAATGGTTTCATGGTGCTATTTACAGACAATAACCAACTGTCATAATAATAAGACCATTAGGAGCAAATATCCTCAGAATCCAATGTGCAGTTAGCATAGAGAGGTCCAATATAAGTTTGGGTGATGAACCTAGTGTACAGGAATTCCACATTAAGTCATAATTGGCTTTGTGCTGAGGGAGTACTTGTCAATTGATGAAATGAGGCCCAGGGGAGAGTAAGAGTTTCTGAACAACAAAGCAACTGATCGTCCACTTATCCCAAACAATAGAAGCACAGGGAGGATTTCTCTAATCCCAGAAGTGTAGCCTTGCCAGGATGTCCCTCCTTGAGAAAATGTCGACGGCAGATTTGATGGAGAATCTCAGGGAAGAACTCACCTGCTTCATCTGCTTGGACTATTTCAGCAGCCCCGTGACCACCGAGTGTGGCCACAGCTTTTGTCTGATGTGTCTCCTTAGGAACTGGGAGGAGCATAACACACCTTTGTCTTGTCCTGAGTGCTGGAGGACTTTGGGGGGTCCTCATTTCCAGCCCAACGAGCGACTGGGGAGACTGGCCAGCATCGGCAGGCAGCTCAGATCGCAGGTGCTGCAGAGTGAGGAGGAGCAAGGCAGCCCTGGGAGAATGCCCTCCTCCACTAGGGTGTTCTCTGATGACGAGCAGAGTTTGAATGTTTTTTCCAGCCAGAGTCATGGAATAAACAGAGTGTATCTCTCAAGTGAGGCTGAGGAGCAGCACAGAGTAAGACTGGCTGCTCAATATAAATCTCAGAACGTGCCAGGGTCCCTTACCTAATTCCCATAAGTCTCTATCAATGACAGTCCTGGATGTTCCTCTCCAGCCATCACACTGCAAAGGCGTGACCCCTGCTTTCCCACTTTTCTTTTTCTTTTTCTTTTCTTTTTTAAAGAGAGGAACAGTGAGAGAGAGAGAGAGAGAGAGAATCAATTTTATTTAGTTTTTCATGTGGCTTTGTTGCTCCGACACTTCATTGTGTACGTGATGCTGGGGTTCGAACCCGCTTCCTCATATATGTCAGGCAAGCCCTGGTAACCGCTGAGCCGCTGCTCCATATCCCCACCTCCCACCCCTGCTTTTGAATCCCAGTCAACTTCTAGTTACTTGGTTTTTTTTTGTTGTTTGTTTTTTGTTTTTGTACCAGGGATTGAATCAAGGGGCGCTTAACCTTTGAACCACATTGCCAGCCCTTTTTATGTTTTATTTTGAGACAGGGTCTTGCTAAATTGCCTATGACCTCGCTAAGTTGCTGAGGCTGCCTTTTAACTTGCAATCCTCCTGCCTCAGCCTCCTGAATCATTAGGATTACAGGTGTGCACCACCACACCTGGCTTTAGTTATTAACTTTTATGTGTCTTCACAACCTGGTGCTCTGCTCATTTGCCACAGAGTTTGTCTTTGTTGCAGGAGAAATTCCAGGAAATCCTAAGTCTTCTGCGTAAAAAGAAGAAGGAAGCTCAGGCTATACTGACCCATGAGAGGGAGAGAGTGATATTGTGTAAGGTCAGTATTTGTCTTATTTTTTCCTTGCATATAATTTTATGAGGACGATAGGGATTCATAGAGAAATGTCAGGGAGTAAAAAAGACAATTGTTTCTGGTCCTGGTTCTGCATTATGAGTTCCTTACTTCTGCTGTCCACCTGAAAATCTCACAACTGAGCTCAAGTTCACCCTTCCTCGGGCAGATTTATTTATTGATTTTTGCTTCTCTGCTTGTGCATCTAGACAATCTTGGCTACCTCTGTTATGGCTCCCATCATAATCATCAACTATAACGCATGTTATAGCTGGGACCAGTGGCACATGCCTGTAATCCCAAGCACTTGGGAGGCTGAGATGGGAGGATCACAAGTTCAAAGCCAGCCTCAGCAGCTTAGAAAGGCCCTAAGCAACTTAATGACATTTTGTTTCAAAACAAAAAGTGAAAAGAACTGGGGAACTGGCTCAGTGGTAAAGTGCCTCTGGTTCAATACTCGGTATCAAAAACAAAAAAAATGAAAAACAAGACAAAACAAAACATATTATACTTACAGTCATATAATACAAGATGGAAGTCTCTTTTAAAAGTATCTCAAATGCATTGGGGATGAAAAGAGAATGCAAATTTAAAAAAAAAATGAAGAAAAAGGGATATAAAGACAAAATAGTAGTTTGAATTAACCTTGAACAAATACCTAAGCTTAGCCACTGATTTGGATTTGAGTTACTTAGCAGTGGAAGCAAAGAACTAACTGTTTAATTAGATATAAAGAATGTGGTGTCTAAGCCTCCCAATAGACTTTGAATTTTTTTTTTTTAAGAGAGAGGGACAGTGAGAGAGACAGAGAAAGAGAGAAACAACTTTATTTAGTTTTCGCATGGCCTCAGTTGCTCTAACACTTAGTTGTGTACGTGGTGCTGGGGTTTGAACCCAGGTCCTCGTGCTTGCCAGGCAAGCGCCGAAACCGATGAGCCACCGCTCCAGCCCCCAGACTTTGAATTCTTAAGTGCAACTATTTGTGATATACATTTCTATTCCTAGTATGCAATCAAAGGCTTTTATTGAATAAATATTTGTTGAATAAATTAACACAAAATTTTTTTACAAGTTTTTCTTAGTTAATATTGCTTTTTTTTTGTTTAAATCATAATACTGATTATCACCTGACATGCTTTTTTGTTTATATTTGGTCTCCAGTAGAATGACAGACCCTGAGAATAGAAATTTTGCTTTTGATTTCTTTTTTCTTTGAACCTAGATGTGTTTAACCACTGAGTCACATCCCCTGTCCTTTTTACATTTTTAATTTTGAGACAGGGTCTTGCTAAGTTGCTTAGGGCCTCACTAAACTGCCAAGACTGGCTTTGAAATTGTGATCCTCCTGCCTCAGCCTCCCCAGCCCCTGGGATTACAGGCATGTGCCACCTTGCCCAACTTGCATTTTGATTTCCATTGTGTCTATAGCATAGACACCTTTGAAAACATCAAACTCTCCACCCAGCTAGTCAATGTATAGGCTATGTATGAGGTTTCAAGAATTGTCAGTGTAGGACTTTGAGTATTTCTGTTACTAACTTTATTATATTGTCTGTGTGTGTGTGCACATGTGTATGTGATGGCAGGAAGAGACAAAAACTTGTAAACAGGTTGTTGTGTCAGAATACATGAAAATGCACCAGTTCCTGAAGGAAGAGGAACAGCTTCAGCTCCAGCTCTTAGAAAAGGAGGAAAGAGAGAACATGAGTAAACTGAGGGAAAACGAGATCCAGCTGACCCAGCAAGTCAGAAGCCTAAGCACAATGATTGGACATATAGAGTCCACATGTCAGAATTCAACTTTCGAATCTTTTGAGGTGAGGCTAAAATTCGTGAGAAAAATTAGGGCGAGATTTGTAACTTAGTGTTAGAGCATTTGCCTGGCAGGCATGAGGTTCTGGGTTCAATCCCCAGCACTGCAAAAGCAAAAACAAAAATAGCACACTCACACACACACAAAAAGAAAAACCTAACCCAAACTAGCTCAGCGATGACAGCAATTCTTCTGAGTCTGCCTCCTTGCAACCTCAGTTTTGTCAAATATTTTATTTAAGTTTATTATGAGGATTTACTATGAACATTAAATTTAATCTTCTTAAAGACCCAATGAAAATAAGTATTGTTCTGAATTTTTGTGATAGAAATTACAGATGACTGTCATCTTAAAATGGGTGCAAAATAGCACTTATTTAATAAGGTAATTTGCCTGTAAAATGCCTAACAGATGGCAGGATCCAGGAGTTCTGTATGGCAAACCCATTTTCCTCTCCATCTTGCTTTTCTGCATTCTTCCCAGGCATTCTCCAGAATTTCTCAAACCGAAGTCAGGTAAGCCAGCTCCAGCTTCAGGTCTTTTTTTTTTTGGAGTGGTTCCACAGGATGGTACTATTTAATTTTGTGCCCTCCGAACTAACCACTCCAATGTCACATAGTCTGTCTCAGTCTCACTGGGCTGTTTCCTTTTTCTCATCTCTGATTCCTTGAGGCATGAGATAATGAGACCCGTATTTGGCTCCTTTGTTAACAGCAGGTTCTCTTGACAAAGTAATGGTATGAGTGAAAGACAAAAGTATTCTCTAGCATTGTGAGAAGCATCTCATGTTCACCAAAAAAAAAAAAAAAAAAAAAAAAAAATCCCTAGAAGAAATTGGTGGTTTTTTTCTCCTGCCATATGTGGTCCCTCTCAAGTTGTATTGGGACTATGGGAAGCAGATTCTATGAACTTTGCAAAGGACCGTATAACTAAAATGGACTCAGTCTTTGCTAGCGTTCAAAATGAACAAATGCTAACATTCTTTCTTATTTCTTAGGAAATAAGAGGAGCCCTGGAAAGGTAGGTCTCTGTCGTGTGTTCTTTTCTGTTCTTCGGGGCGATGGTGCTGATGATACAGACCATGAGTCGGGGATGCGAGTCATCTATTCTGTGGGGGCGAAATGAGATGGACTTTCAAGTGGGAGCAGGTCATGTGCCAAGGAGAGAGAGAGTGAAGATCCCTGCTCTCTTATAGGAGCGAGTCACTCCTGCTTCAGTGTCCAGAGCCCACTGCCACAGAACTGAGTCTGTGCCACGTCACTGGAATGAGGGAGATGCTAAGAAAATTCAGCAGTAAGTCAGCCTGATTTGCCAAACCTCCAGGGACTTTCAACATTAACATCAGCTTATGTTAAGGGATGCAGAACGGAGCTCTTGAGAAGTTTTGTCTAATATAAAATATTCACCATTTAATGTTAGATTCTAATTTCAGTTATCCTGGCCCTGCACTAAACTGTGATTTTTTTTTTTTTTAATCTGGCTTTGTTTTCTCTGTAAGGAGCCTTGGTCCTTCCTTTGTTTTTATTGTTCTTGGTTGTCTGTCTGTGTATGCGTGCATACACATACCTCTCATGGGGAGGTTTCTGCATTTCCAGCTGTTCCTGTTCGGATAAAAACTCAAACTTTTAAATCCCAGTGAGGGAACAATAAAAAACTATTCTTTTTGCATGCGTCATATATTTAGACTGGCTGAGACCAAGACAGATCAGCATTAGTTCTCAGTTTTATCTTCTTGTCAATTTGCATTCGAAGAAAGGCTTAATGAACTTTGGATTCAGCAGACATTTAAGTGTCTACTGTGAGCCTGGCACTATGCTATTGGGCTCTGAGCTTATTTATATTTACAATGATGAAGAAGACTGAAATTATCTTTGCTTTCATAGAATTTTCTGTAAAATTGAGGGGTAGACATTCATTACCCAGATAATTAGATCTGGTTGGGATTTAGCCTTCTTGTAAATAAAAGTATGATATTGTATGATAGGAACACCTAATCATATCTGGAGAGTCAGTGAAAGTTGGAGGCCTTTGTGTGACCTTCTCCCAGGGAGAGGAGGCTTCCCACTGACTCACAGTGTGCTTCATTAAAATGTCACTGGGAATTGCACTAACTCATGTGAACCTGCATTTGAATATGTCATAATGGAAAGCACTGATTAGGAACTGCTATGCAGGTACTTAGTAAGTGTGATCTTGATGGAATTTCCAGATCTTTATGAACCTAAGTTTCTTTTATATATAAGTGAGAAAAGTAATAATACTTATAATGATTAAATGACATAATGCATAGAAAATGCTTGGCATATTAGAGGGAGTTCAGCAAATGATAACTGCCAATATTTCTCTCCCATCCAAACTGAAGAACCAGAATCAAGCATGGCTAATATGAATAAAAGCTGGGAAGAGCATCGTGGATACATAGTTCTTAGTTTTAAAACTGGTAAACAGAGCAATTTCCATTCCACTATTAGTTTCCTCTTTCCCTCTAGGGAAGGCTAACCATCTTTCTCCACGTGACTCTTTCTGCTTCTTTTTGGAGATTTGCTCTTTGTTTTGCGAAACAGTAAAAAATGAGCTCAGAGATTCTGTTACAAGCACAACCAACCCAGCCCCCATCATGCACCCTCAAATTGCACATAAAGAATAAGAGTAAACACTAAGAATTTAGCTTAAGTTTCACTTTTAGAGCATGGTTTCCAAGGATGTCAAAGCAGGATTCATTCTTTTTTTCTCTTGCAGCAGACATAACTCTGGATCCAGCCACTGCCAATGCCTGTCTAGTCTTGTCTGAGGATCTGAAAAGTGTGAGATACGGAGGAATCAGACAGCAGTTACCTGACAACCCAGAAAGATTTGACCAGTCTGCGACTGTGTTGGGAGCTCAGATCTTCACCCACGGGAGACACTATTGGGAGGTGGAAGTGGGAAATAAGACCGAATGGGAAGTGGGTATCTGCAAGGACTCCGTGAGCAGAAAAGGAAATCTCCCAAAGCCCCCTGGAGACCTCTTCTCACTTATAGGTTTAAAAATTGGAGAGGATTATAGTCTCTGGGTCTCATCACCTCTGAAAGGGCAACATGTCCAAGAACCTGTGCATAAAGTTGGCGTTTTCTTAGACTACGAATCTGGACACATAGCATTCTACAATGTGACGGATGAGTCCCTCATCTACAGTTTTCCTCCAGCCTCTTTCCAAGAGGCGCTCAGGCCTATCTTTTCCCCTTGCCTCCCAAATGAAGGGACAAACACAGACCCTCTTACCATCTGCTCACTGAATAGCCACATCTGAGGGACAAGCTTCTGTGCTTCCACTGAGGACAAGGTCTGGGACCAACAGATGACTATTCACTATGATTAATGAAAGTCTTCACATCAGGTCATTCGAAAGAAAATCCCACACCCCTCCACAAAGAGTTTCTATGAACCTGAGACCCCAATGAAGAGTCAATTAGAAAATCAACTTCTACACCCATAGCAGAAAACTGATCATATCCTGTATCTTTAACCAAATCCATTATCTGGACTACCCTATATGTATGTGCTGGTCACTCAAAATATGGAGAGAACTAGCCCCATCACCCCAAATTCATTGTAATATACCAGTTATTTTTTTTATAAATATCATTTTTTCTAGTGTATTTATTTGACTCAAAAACACTGCAATTTGGTTGTGTCTCTCTTTTGTACAGAATTCTGCCCATGGTGGCAATTCAAACCCCTCCAGGGACCTGGTGTATAACTTCTCCTTTCCAGGGTGGGTGACAGGGACTGAGGCCTCAGCCTCCTCTGGGGCGGGAGTATTTGTACCTGGGGAGGACTTATGTGTTCAGAATGCTGTGAAGATTTGTGTGAGCACCATCAGATCATTCAAGTTTGTAATTACCAGAGGCTGGAATCTTCTGTTGTCTGTTCATGTTCAAAGATAACAGAGCAAAATCTCTGTTCAATAAATGTATCATGGCAATGGATACCAATGATTGAGTTTTATATAGTTATTTTCTATTTGCTATGGACGGAAGTTGCAATCTCTGGAAGCCTAAGACAGATTCACCCTCCTCCCTTAGTGTCAGAGAAGGGGTGCTGTCTAAGCACAGCTCCTTCCTCTGGTGTGAGATCACCTCCTGGTGGAGGTCTGCGTTCATGCTTCCCATTCCTGGTGGTCTACCCTTGTAGGTTTTTCTTTTTATTGGAATTCTATCTAGATAACATTGAAGAAGGTCACCAATCACAGAAGGTACCCCTTTGTCTCCTCTTACCATTCAAATCAGTGTCCTAAAGCAGACAACACTGCTGGCAGGGTGGAACCACCACGTGTTTGTGATTTACTAAGGTTTTCAGGAAGAAACTTATCTCTGATTTTTGTTTTCCTTTGTTCTTTGTTTTCTCCATGTTTTTGTCCTGCCATCGTGTACACTTAGAGTCAAAGACCTGGAGCTGGCACAGTCGTGCGCACCTGTGATCCTAGTGACTTGGGAGGCTGAGGCAAATGGATTGCAAGTTTGAGGCCAGCTTCAGCAGCTTAGGGAAACCTTTCTCAAAAGTCGAAAGGGTGGTAGCAGTGGCTTTGTGGTGAAATGCTACTCTGTTAAATTCTCATTACTAGAAAAAAAAAAGAGAACTGTAGAGGAGGACGACCAAACAGTCTCTTTAGATGATCTCTGGCTGTTTCCCACTTGTTATTTTATTGATTTCTTACCCCCAGAAGCTAACAAAAGAATCATTAAAAAGCAAACTCCAAACATTTGGTGTGTATCTTATTTAATTTCAAAAACTACCACAGGGTGTGTGTCCTCTTTTTCCGGTAAAGTAATATATTAGTAATTATTTTATTGTGCATTAGATTTAATTATAGTAGGTCATGGCTCCTTTCTCTTTTCTCCTCCTCCTTCCCCCTGAAGGGTTGATATTGTCAAGGAAGCCAGCCTATTTTTTCCTCTGATATAGTTATTATGGGTGGGTCCTTGTTGCACCATTGTGTACACTGGGTCTGCCACATGTGGGGTATCTGGAGGAGATTCAATCTATGCTTCTCATACCCATTTTTAAAAATGTTTTTGAGAGAGAGAGAGAAAATTTTTATTTTTTTTTTGGTCTGGTTTTAATGATGCTGACACTTAGTTGTGCATATGGTGCTAGAGTATGAACTGAGGTCCTCGTGCATGCCAGGCAGGTGCTCTAACGCTGAGCTACTGCTCCAGCCACACTATGCATACCCTTCTGAGTTTGCAAAAATAATCAAGGAAAAGGCGCAGGAAACTTTTTGCTCTAACTTCCATATATAAATGTTAAACCAGAGCAGGAGGTGAGGGTGAACCAGAGTAAGGTCAAAATGGGAAAATAGAGAGGCGTGCTTCATTGCTTGGGAAAGTCATCCCCTGGCACTCTTCAAGGGCTTGGTTTCATTGCCTAGGACTTTGAAAAAGGAGCCTTCCTTGAATATGAACCGTGTCCCATCTGGGTCCTGTCACCATTGCCATTCCTTAGACCATCTTCCTCCATTTTCAACTTCTTGCCTTCTCCCTGCGATCCTCATCATCCTACTACCCTTTTTTTCCTTTCTTTCTGTTTCAGGAATTGAACCCAGGGGTGCTTAAACACTAAGCCTCATCCCCAGCCCTTTTTATTTTTTATTTTGAGACAGGTTCTCACTAAGCTGCTTAGGGCCTTGCTAAATTGCTGAGTCTGACTTTGAATTTGCCCTCCTCCTGCCTCAGCCTCCCCGGCCAAAGGGCTTACAGGCATGTGCCACCACCCCTGGACTTCCTTACACTCTTTCTTGATTTCTACAAGAGATAGCAATTCACAAGAGGCTGCTTCATCAGTTATAAAAATTAATACGGAATCACAGCCTTTTTCTACCTCTCCAAAACTAGCTGGAAAAGAGGGAAAATGTCTAATCCTGGGGATTGTGGACATCAAGAGTGTCCTTCCGGGGCTGGAGTGGTGGCTTGATGGTTACAGTGCTTGCTTTGGCATGCATGAGGACATTGGTTTGAACCCCAGCACCACGTACACACCAAAGTGTTGGAGCAATGAAAGCTACACGAAAAACAAAATAAAATTGATTCTTGCTCTTCTCTCTCTCACTGACCCTCTCTCTTAAAAAAAAAAAGTGTCCTTCCTCATTAGATTACAATTGAAGTACTTGAGTTTCTGATTTTCTTGGGTCTAGAGTACCTTAAAAATATATACATGTCTTGTCATGAAATTTAATTTACCAGTAAAACTCTATATAACTTTTCTGTTAAAATCTTTACTTTCCTGCTCCGATTACCTCCTCCATCCCACCACAATGACAGAACTTGAACCTATTATACGTAAAGATTATTGGCATCTTATCTGACTATGTTTTACTTTACAAGACTCTCTCTTTTTTTAATATTTTTTTTACATGGATAGCTTCTTTTTAATCTTTTTATTTTTATTTTTATTTTTTAGAGAGAGACAGAAAGAGAGCGAATCAGTTTTATTTAGTTTTTCATGTGGCTTTCGTTGCTCCGACACTTCGTTGTGTATGGGGAGCTGGGGTTTGAACTTGCATCCTTGCACATGCCAGGCAAGTGCAGTAACCGCTGAGCCAACCTCTAGACTCTTCAAAGTCCTCTTGCACTAACTCAACTAAAGAAAGTGCCCAATTCAGCTGGGCATAGTTGTGCACGTTATATTCCCCGTGGCTCAGGAGGCTGAGGCAGGAGGATTGCAAGCTGAAAGCCAACCTCAGCAATGTAGCAAGGCCCTAGGCTAATTACAAGACCCTGTCTCAAACTTGAAATCTATGTTCATAGCAGCTCAATTTACAATAGCTAAGTTATGGAACCAACCCAGATGTGTCCCTCACTGGCTGATTGGATCCCAAAACTGTGACACACACACACACACACACACACACACACACACACAATGGAATTCTACTCAGCAATTAGAAACAATGATATTATGACCTTTGAAGGTAAATGGATGGCAATGGAAGAAATCATGCTGAGCAAAGTTGGCCAAACCCAGAGAGTCAAGCAAGGGTTGAATGTTTTCACTCATTTGTGGAGGCTGGAGCTAAACCCAGGATTGGATGAAAGGTAGTCAATCTCATATATTAGACCCAGCAAAGGTGGAGCAACACATGAAGTAGGGGGACCATAGATATGTGGTGGGGTGGGGGGCGGGTATTTGGGAATAGAGAGGCATCTAGGAAACAATCAACAATGTAGCATAGTATTTACCCCCTGATAATGCTTATGCAGTCAGTTAATTCTGGAAAATTTATAATCTAAGTATTTATATCGCTTGTAGTGGCAAAATACAGAAGGATCAAGAGATGGGGTATGGGCGATGTAGGGGTAATTTTGGTTTAAGAACAAATGCATATCATATTGTTAGTTTATATGCATTTGTGATTATACAATAACTCAACACCTCAATTAAAAAAAAAGGGTTGGGGATGTGGCTCTGTGGTTAAGCGCCCCTGGGTTCAATTCCTGGTACAAAAAATAAAAAATAAAAAAAATCCCAAAACAAAAATACCTGCCCAACACACCCTTCCATAACTTTGGATTTGTTTTTGTGTTTGCTCCCTGGAGGGATGGGAGCAGAATAATAGGACTCGGTGAGAAAATAACAAGTGAAATCAGCATAACCCAGAGAACCAAGGGTCGAATGTCCTCACTCATCTGTGGAGGCTGGAGCTAGACCCTGGCCATGGAGAAAGGAGGTCCAGTATCATGTTTTTAAATCCAGATAAGGTGTGATGTCATACAACCTAATACATTTTTAGAGATGTTTTGGGAAGGGGAGGGGAGGGATAAGGGTGGATAATTGGGGGGCTCTTGGGGTAAATCTAATTTTCAGAATCTATATATACATTATATTATTTCATTAGAAGCTTGTGTGATTGTTCAATAAATAAATTTCTGAATAAAAAAGTAAAAAATTAAAGAAAATAAAAGAATGCTGAAATAAGAACTGGATTAAATGAAATCACATTTAGTTTTACTAATTGATATGGTTAGTACTTATATTTAGATATCTTTATAATCTTTTGCTTTTTAGGTATATATTTTACAGAAAATGAAAATTAATATTACCTTAATATTACATAATGAACTTTACATCATTAAATGTTTTTTGAAAATATGATATTTTCTTCCCTAAATATGTTCTTTCTAGGAATTGGGATATTTTGTAAATTACATTTGTCATATCCAAATATTTATAGTTGATAAGATTATATAATGATACTATCTATTTAACAATTCATATTAAAAACTTCCTACTTGCCTTTGTAATTTCTTTGTAGCTATTTTTTATTCTTCCAGAATTCGTGAATAATATAGGAGCAGACATTGAATTTAACTGTCTAGGAAAATATGCTTTTTCTTTTTTTTTTTAAGAGAGGGACAGAGAGAGAGAAAGAGAGAGAGAGCATTGATTTCATTTAGTTTTTATTTGACTTTCATTGCTCTGACACTTCGTTTTGTACATGGTGCTGGAGTTCAAACCCGTGTCCTCACTCATTCCAGGCAAGCGCCATAACTACTGAGCCACCACTCTAGCCCTGAAAACATGATTTTTTTTTTTTAAAAGAGAGAGGGACAGTGAGAGAGATTAAGAGAGAAACAATTTTTATTTAGTTTTTCATGTGGCTTTCATTGCTCTGAGACCTCATTATGTACGTGGTGCTGGGGTTTGAACTCAGGACTCTGCGCATGCCAGGCAACGCTCCAGCCCCAAGCAAACATGCTTTTTAATGGGAGTAATATTTCATCGTATGACACTTCCTGATTTATATAATCATTCTCCTACTTTGGAACACTTAGATTCTATTTGTAGCTGTTATATAAATGACACTGAGATGAACACAAGTGCACGCACACCTTCACGTGTATCTCTAGTTATTCCCCAAGCATATCTCCTGCAGGCAGGGAAGAGCCTCAAGGATCTAGTGGCCCTGTGTGTGTAGGTTGCACCTCTTTCCACAACAGTTCTGCAAGCACCTCAGGGGGCCAGAAAGGATTTACTCCCATTTCGCATTAAAGGGCAGACACATAAGCCTAGAGACAAGCGAAAGAACATGTTCACCTCTGCCCTGTGGTCTTGCTAGAAGCCTTGCATTTATACAGAAAAACACAAACAAATAAAACAAACAACTCTAGGAGGAATTAGAGCAGGGCTTAGTTTTTTGTTTTGGTTTTTTTGGTACAAGGGCTTGAACCTAGGGGTGCTTAACCACTGAGCCATATCCCCAGTCCTTTTTTATTTTATTTCATTGTTTCTTTTTTAGATATACATGACATTAGAATATACCATGACATACTTATATGTAAGCATGGAGTATAGTTTTTTCAAATTCAGTCCTCAGGATTTCCCCTTCCCCTCCCTTCATCCCCCCTATTCTTTCTAGACATACATGGTAATAGAACAGTCAATGTATAAAAGTATGGAGTATAACTTATTTCAATTCTGTTCCCAGTATTCTGCACCCAGTGTTCTACCTTCGACTCTACTGATTTTCTATTATTAATAGTTTTTTTTAGTTTAGTGGCTTGTTAATGAACATGTTGCCGTGATTCACTGTGGTATATTCATGCGTGAACGTAGGAAAGTGAAGTCTGATTCTCTTCATGAGCTTTCCCTGTCTCCTCCATCCCTTCTCCGTTTCTTTCCCTTTTGTCTACTCCTCTGAACTTGTCCTTATTTTGGGTTGGCTTCCACATATCAGAGAGAACGTTTGATCTTTGGCTTTTTGAGATTGTCTTATTTCACTGGGCATAATATTCTTGAGTTTCATCCGTTTGCCGGCAAATTCCATAAAGTCATTCTTTGTTATGGCTGAATAATAGTCCATTATGTGTGTATATCACATTTCCTTTATCCATTTTTTTTTAAAAGAGAGATGAGAGAGTGAGAGAGAAAGAGAGAATCAGGTTTATTTATTTTTCCATCTGGCCTTTGTTTCCCCACACTCAGTTGTGTACTTGGTGTTGGGGTTTGAACCAGAGTGCTCATGCGTGCCAGGCAAGTGTTCCAGTCGCTGAGACACTGCTGCTCCAGCCTTTCCATTCATTTGTTGAAGTCATCTTGGTTGGTTTCACAGCTCAACTGTTGTGAATTGTGCTGCTATGAACATTAAAGTGGCCGCATTACTGTAGTATGGTGATTTTAGTCCCTTTGGCTACATACCAAGGAGTGGGATAGCTGGGTCAAATGGTGAATCCATTCTCAATTTTTTGAGGAATCTCCATACTGCTTTCCAGAGTGGTTGTACCAATTTGCAGTCCCACCAAGAATGCATAAGTGTCCTCTTTCCCCCATAACTTCACCAACATTCATTTTTGTTCGTATTCTTAATTATTGCCAATCTGACTGGAGTGATATAAAATCTCAGTATAGTTTTAATTTGCATTTCTGTAATTGTTAGAGATGTTGAACATTTTTTGTGTATTTGTTGACCATGTACATTATTTGTGTCTTTCACATTGTTTTTTGAGTTTTTTTATACATCCTAAATTTTTTTTTTTTTTTTTTAAAGAGAGAGGGACAGTGAGAGAGACGGAGAAAGAGATAAACAACTTTACTTAGTTTTTCACATGGCCTTCGTTGCTCCAACACTTAGTTGTGTATGTGGTGCTGCGGTTTGAACCCGGGTCGTCATGCATGCCAGGTAAGCGCTGAAACCACTGAGCCACCGCTCCAGCCCTACATCCTAGATATTAATGCCCTATCTGAGGTGCATCTGACAAAGGATTTTTTCCCATTCTGTGGTTTTCTCTTTAAGCTCTTGATTATTTCCTTTGCTGTGAGGAAGCTTTTCAAGTGGATGCCTCTGATTTATTGATTTTTACTTTCACTCTTGTGCTGTGGAGGTCTTGTTTAGGAAGCCAGTTTCTGAACTGATGTGTTGGAGTGTTGGGCCTACACCTACACTTCTAGAAGGTGCAGGGTTTCTGGTCTAATTCCTATGTCTTTGATCCGCTTTGGGTTGAGCTTTGTGCAGGGTGGAGACAGAGATTGAGTTCCATGCTCCTGCATACGGATTTCCAGTTTTCCCAACACCATTTGTTAAAGCAACTGTCTTTTCTCCAACTTACATTTTTCGGTCCTTTGTCAAGCACGAGATGACTGTATTTATGTGGGTTTGTCTCAGTGTCTTCTATTCTATTTGGTGCCAGTACATAGAATTTTTGTTACTATAGCACTGTAGTATAATTTGAAATCCTGTATTGTGATGTCTCCAGCTTCACTTTTCTTGCTAAGGATTGCTTTAGCTATTTTATGTTTCTTAGTTTTCCAAATGAACTTCCTGACTGCCTTTGCTGGTTCTGTGGCGTCATTGGGATTTTGATTAGTGCTGCATTGCATCTGTATAGGCTTTTGATAATGTGACCGTTTTGATGATATTAATCTGACTGTCCAAGAACGTGGAAGTTCTTTCCATTTTCTAAGGTCTTCTTCAATTTCTTCCTGTAGTTTTCATTGTGGAAATCCTTCACCTCTTTGTTAGATTGATTCCCAAGTATTTTATTTTATTTTTTGAAGCTATTGTGAATGGAATAGTTTTCCTGATTTCTTTTTCAGCAAATTCATCATTGGTATATAGGAACATGACTGATTGATCTTGTATCCTGCTACCTTGCTGAATTCATTTACGAGCTCTAGAAGTCTTCTGGTGGAGTTTTTTTGGTCTTTTAGATGTATAATCATGTCATCAGCAAACAATGATAATTTGAGCTCTTCTTTGCCTGTTTATATCCCTGTAATTCCTTCTCTTGCCTAATTATTTTGGCTAGAGTTTCAAGGACTATGTTTAATAGGAGCTGCGAAAGTAGGGACTCTTGTTCCTGTTTTTAGTGGAAATGCTTTCAATTTTTCTCCATTCATAATAATGTTGGCCTTGAGTTTATCATATATACCCTTTACTATGTTGAGGTAAGTTCCTTCTATACATAGTTTTTTTTTTTTTTTTTTTTTTTTTTTTTTTTTTTTTTTTTTTTTTTTTTTTTTGTCTTGAACATGAATGGGTGCAGTACTTTGTCAAATACTTTTTCTGCATCTAGTGAGATAAACATGTGATCCTTATTTTTAAGACTATGTGGTTGAGGACATTTATTGATTTTCATATATTGAACAAACCTTGGTAGTAGCTCTTCTTTAAAGGCCCCAGCTTTTATTCTTTATATTTGATTTTGATACAGGGTCCCACTAAGGTGCTTAGGGCCTTGCCACGTTTCTGAGGGTGGCTTTGAGTTTGCCTGGTTGTTGGGATCTCAGGCGTGTGCCAGCACGCCTTGCTGGGGTTGGAAATCAATCAGTTGTTAGTTCAAATTTTTGATTTCAGTACAAAGTAATTACCTCAACTTTCACACATCATTTCAATTCTCAGAGCCTTAGCTGCCCTTTCTAAAAAATGTAGGAAATACCAGCTTGCCGTGACGATTATATGAGTACCTACAAAAACAACACATGGGGCAAGGTGAACTCTTTTTTTAATTAAAAGAGAGAGGGACAGTGGGGGAGAGAAAGAGAGAGTCAATTTTATTTAGTTTTTCATGTGCCCTTCGTTGCTCTGACTCTTGGTTGTATACGTGGTGCTGGGGTTCGAACCCGCACACTCTTGCATGCCAGGCAAGCGATGCCAGGCAAGCGCCATAACCGCTGAGCCACCGCTCCAGCCCTGCAAGGTGAATTCTAGGTAGCTCTCCCTTCCTCACTTAATTCTTCAGAAAGGGGAGAGAAAAGCCATAGGATGCTTGTATGGGAAATCTATGAACCGTCTGCACGGCAGGCGTAACTGTTTCAGCACGGTCCTGCTCCCACTCTTCGTGGAAGCTCTGTCTCTAGGTTGCAATGGCTTGACAGATATCACCCAACATCTAGTTCTTTTGAGTTCCTAATCCTCATTCTCACTCTTACGTATTAGGAAGTTTCCCTAAATATTCTCGAATATTTTATGTTGTTATTGTCTTTCATTTACTCATTGATCTTTTCTTTTCCTTTCAAGTCGTGTAAGTCACAGCATTTGGAAGTGGTACTTTCTTTCTGGTTGTTTTTTTTTTTTTTTTGACAGCAACGATTGCTCCACAATTCTTGGCTTAAAGAGGAATTACTCCTTTGCCAGTTTCTTTAGGCTTCATTTTGGTGGGGGGATTCTCTCTTCACATGGTATCCCCGCCCTCTCCCCAGATAGGAAATAAACTCTGGAGATACAGATTATCCACTGTGTAAGGAAGTGCAGTGTATAAGTGTGAGTGTGTGCATGTGTTGTGTGTGTGTGCATGTGGGTGTATGTTTGTGTTTATGCATTTTGTGTGTGTATGTTTCTGTATGTTGTGAGTCTGTATGTTTGCGTGTGTATAAATGTGTTGTGTGTCAGTGTGTGTTGTGTGTTTATGTGTATGTGAGTGTGTGTGTATGTTTCTCTGTGTTGTGTTTATGTTCGTGTGTATGTGTGTTGTATGTCAGTGTGTGTGTGCGTGCGAGTGTGTATGTTTGTTTTGTGCTTGTGTTTGTATGTGTGTGAGTGTGTGTAGCGTGTGTGTGTGTGAGAGTGTGTGTATGTTTATGTCTGTTGTGTTTGTGTTTGTACATGTGTTGTGTGTGAGTGTGTATGTTTGTGTGTGTTGTTTGTATGTGTATGTGTGTGAGTGTGTGTGTAGGTGTGTGTGAGTGTGTGTGAGAGTGTGTATATATGTTTGTGTGTGTTGTTTGTATGTGTATGGGTGTGTGTGAGAGTGTGTGTGTATATGTTTGTGTGTGTTGTGTTTGTATGTATATTTGTGTGTGAGTGTGTGCGTGTGAGCATGTATGTGTGTTTGTGTGTTGTGTTTGTATGTTGTTTGTGTTGTGTATGTGTGAGTGTGTGTGAGCATGTGTGTGTGTGAGAGTGTGTGTATGTTTGTGTGTTGTTTGTGTGTGTTGTGTGTATATGTTTGTGTGTGTTGTTTGTGTTTGTATGTGTGTGTGTGAGTGTGTGTGAGCATGTGAGTGTGTGTGTTTGTGTGTGGTGTGTGGTGTGTTTGTATGTGTATGTGTGTGAGCGTGTGAGTGTGTGTATGTGTGAGTGTGTGTGAGCATGTGTATGTGTGAGAGTGTACATTTGTGTGTGTTGTGTTTGCATGTGTATGGGTATGTGTGTATGTTCGTGTGTTGTGTTTGTGTGTGTGTGTGGGGTGTGAGCATGTGTGCGTGTGAGAGTGTATGTTTGTGTGTGTTGTTTTTGCATGTGTATGTGTGTGTGAGCGTGTGAGTGTGTGTGTGTGAGCGTGTGAGTGTGTGTGTGTGTGGCTGGGAGTGGGGAGATCCTCTGCAGGAGCTCAGTTTGTTTTCAGACACTGTTGTATCCAGCTCCCCTTCTTGTCTCTTCCACTTTTGCTGGTCTCTTTCAAGTTTCACTCCACTTTCCATCCATCTTCCTTGTCTTCCTGTTATCTTGTTTCTCAGAAATGAAAAGCTGCTTCTGCAAACCTGCTTGGAGGAGAGAATCTCACTGGGAGTTTCTTGGGCTCTTTGTTTCCGTAGCTGGAAAAGGGAAATGGCCCTGGGGTAAGAGGCAAAGAAGAGCTGCAGAAAATATAAAGAGAAGTCCTAGGTTGATGCTTGGTGATATTAATCCCAGCACATACCTGTCTGTCTACAGGGGAAGCCAGCAGACCCTCCTGAGGCTAGTATGGGAAATTAGTGCTTCTTTTACATGGCTCTTCCTCGTTTTATAACTAGTCCTTTTTATTAACGAGTATCAATTTAATAGCCAGTTTTAAGCGATATAGATACTAAGAATAACATTACATAATATACACCATTACAAGTTTTGCGTTAAAAGTTGAAAACTTTTTTGTTTGCTTGAGTTTGGGGTATGTAAAATTTCTCTTGCCTTTTGCATAGATATAAAGAACTTTTAGACTCACTTAAAATTTTATTAGACATTCTAAAGTGTAATTGCTAAATGTGTTTTCTCTTTTGAGGTGCTGGAAATGTTCTGTTCTTATCTGGCACTAGTTACATTTATTGTTCAGGTTGTGAAAATCCAATGAGCTGGAAATTTATACGTTCAATTTCTGTATGTAAATTGCACTTCAGAAGAAACTTTCAAAAAGTGTGGCTGTCTTTCATCACAGTTTGGGTTCCTGTGAAGTCCACCGAACATGAGTTTAGTAGGCAGGGCATTTACATTTTTAGGGAATACCTTCAGGACCAAAACCTTTTTAAAGCAGGACTGTACAGAGAGATTAAATCTAGATGAAATGAACGCCCAGTGACACACATGGAGGTGGGGGGCGGGGAGGGGTGTGCACTGGAGCTAAAATGACCCAAAAGGCTAGTGCCAGCTGAGTTGCACCAAGATAGCCTGGTCTTTATTTTTTTAAGAGAGAGACAGAGACAGAGAGAGAGAAGGAAAGATTCAATTATTTATTTTTTCATCTGGTTTTTGTTTTTCTAAAACTTAGTTGTGTATGTGGTGCTGGGGTTTGAACCTGGGACCTCACACATGCCAGGCAAGCGCTCCAACTGCTGAGCCACCACTCCAGCCCTAGTCTAGCATTTGTGCACTGCTGCTGGTGCGTTATTGCACATGGGTACTCCTGGGGAAAGTGGCTTTCTACAACCAAGGCAGTTCCTGACAGCATAGACAGCCCAGGGTACTTCCAGCAAAAGAGATAACAATCAAGTCTCTACTGTGGTTAAAGTGTTCACTTCCACTCTAGAGGACTTCAGGAGGTTTAAGTTTCTGCTAGCTATTAATTTTAAAACTCCATATTTAACTTAAGAAATATCCTGTGTGTATGTGTATGTGTATATGTGTGTGTGTATTCCTTGACAAATTAATGTTCAACATGTTTGTACACCAGCATTATTATTTTAAAATCATATACAGCATATAATTTTGCTCCTGTCTATGGGAATTTAAACCATAGGATTGCCATTTCAAATTTATGTAGAAGTATTTACATTTATATAACTATATTTCCATGTGAAGTCTGCAAAATTCCCTTCCCCTGGACTTCCCTTGTTTTAGTCAGCATTTGACTTACTGATTTTTACTTTGACTCCAATTTGTGAATTTTCATTTTGCTTTGGATGCTAATTTTGCTTCTTTGATGGGCTAACTGTTCTTCACTGCATACTTTTTTTGGTCAGCTTGATCAGATTCTCCCTCCCCGGGCTTACCCTTCCCTAGGTAAAGGAATTCAGAATGAAAACAATTTTGAGTGGGAGGAAAAAAGAATGTAAGGTATGGAGGGAGTGAGAATACACCTTGAAGACCTTCAGTTACAGGGACTGCAGTTGACAGGGCTTAGCTGCTGCGGTCTGAAATCCATCACAGAGTCTCTGCATGAGCCACATTCATAGCCAAATTCCACGCCTCTGTTTTGACCCTAAATTAGCATATGAAGTCTCTAATACAAAGAACTTTCAACTGCATCAATTGGTAGCCTTTACTTCCTGATTCGTAGCCAAGTTCCCTTCTTTGACATTGCTAGAAAGCCTACCGCAATAGAGGTAGATGGAATCACCCAGGAGTTAAACACTGTTCCACTAAGAGTGTTAAGCACGGTAGGCTGGGACACACAGGACCACTCTGATGGCCGACTCTGACTTATAGAATAAGTGGCAGCTTTGTCAAAGTGGTTACTCAACCTTTCATTCCATCTTCTCTCCTTTCCCCTTCACTTGGGGTGTGGCTGGAGTCACAACTTCCTTATTTCCCTGACATAGAGTGACTTTCTGCAGCCTACCAGACTGGTATTGATTGAAGAACATTATACGCATCTCTTCTCAACTTGGGATTCAGTGACAACATGATGGAGTCTTGACATGGGTCAAGGTGGGAAAGTCAGGACACAGTACAATCAGGGCTGTTTCTTCTTAAAGACTTGTTTATTATACAAATCAGCATATTACTGCTTTCAACAGCATCTACTTTCATAAAATCATTGAAGATTTAATTCTGTTTGGAGTCTGTTTCTTGGAGTACCCAGTGTGACACAAAAGAGCAGAAAAGATGAAATCTGTTTTGGACATGGATAAGGCAAATTAAATTCTTGAGAGCCATTAAAAGTATCAAAATAAAAAAAATATTTTATTCAGTAGAAAATCTGTTATTATCAGTTAAGGTTATGTTATTGCCCCCGGAATTAAAGCTTAGGATATTGCCTTTTAGCAGAAATAACCCCTAAGATTGAAGTAGCATATACTTTTGGGTTTTGTGGTCTCTAAAACCTTCCAAATCAAAACTTACTTCCAAGATCCTCATCCATGACTTCCTTAGTGGGATTAGAATGATTTCTTCCTTAAACTATGTTTTTTCTTTCCTCATTTCATTTATCATCAGAGCCCAACCTTGATTTCACCTCTGTTATCAAAATTTTACTAGGTCTTCACTGATCTTGAAAATCTCCAGAATCTTTTTTTTTAATTTTTAAAACATCTAATCTATTATATGGCAATTTATGAAATTTGCTTTCCACTTTTCCAAATACTTTAATATTGAAAAACATGTCTTTCTCCCACTGCTTCTGTCCCAAGGCATATCATTCCTCTTCCTGCAGCCTAGAGATCACCTAGTAGTACATCTGATCGCATAGCTTGGCTTTTAGCTATAGTTAAAGATTATTCTTTCCCAGTGGCTTGGTCTTTATTCTTATACCAGAAGGTCCTAGGAATTGCTCTACTTGGCTCCTCACTTAGGGCATCTCCCGAATCTCGTGAATCACAGATTAATGTGAATATGTGTGTGCGTGTCTGTGCTTGCACGTGAGCATGTGAATCTGTGATTTTTGGTCATACGTCTTTTGGTGAATTGTACTGATTGCTAAGATTTTTAAACTGTGAAATTATTCTAAAAGTAGAGTTCCCAGCTTCTTTAAAAACATGGATTTATATGGGAATGTTACCCTTCATTTATACATGGCAAAAATCAGCCAGATAGAATCCTTTGCAAAGGCCTCATGATCTTCGCATTCACTACAGCCACTCCTCCACCTCATTCCTCTCATTTTTATTAGCTGCTGGAGTTTTGAGAGTGTTTGGGTGCACGATCTTCTCTCAGCCTCTGAGCCAATGGGAAACCCTATTGCAGTGACTGCTGCTCCTCTCCTGACCTCCTAAGACTCGCATGCTCTTGGGGAGCATGTTGGAGACTCTCAGGTCATCCTCCTGCTGACACTGACAACAAAGCTCCTTCCTACTCTTGAAAATGATTTAAGGGGCCCTGTATTATCCTTCCTATGGCATTCTAACAGACAACCTAATCATGTTTGAAAATGTCTAATTATGCATTTAAATTGATTTTCCATCACAGAGAACGTACATATTCCCTTGCTATGCTGTATTCCTGACTTGGAACACCATTTAGGGCTCTATTTGAGACCTAGTGGTAATTTCTTTAGTTACTGTTTGGCTTTGCCTATAGAATAGTGTATGCATTCTATACCCAAGAGGAAGAAAATGAAAATACAAGTTTCCCAAGGCAGTGAAAGCCTTGGATTTTTGTGATAGTGGAACAGTGTTAACTGTTGGGCTATTCCATTTACCTCTTTGCAGGTGGCTTTCTGCTTGTGTCGACAGGAGAGGGCCATGCTGTGAATCAGGTAGCAAGGGCTTATTAATCAATGTGATTTGAAGTACTTTGTATTATGGACTTCATATGCTAATTTGAGGTGAAAAGAGATGCAGCGGAATTTGCTTATGGATGCTACCCTTATAACTCAAGTTTATATGTCCCTCAAGTTCACCTCTGTTCCTATATATGTGTGTACAGCTGTACATGTAGAGCAACAAATATCAAGTTTCCCCATGTAACAAAGAATGCCATCAAGCTGGGGATTGCTCTTGACTTCATTACTGACATCTAAATTGTTCTCTGCTGTTATTAGCAGGACAATTCCTTTGAGAAAAGAAATGCGTTGGAATGCAATGATAATTGTAATAATACTGATGAGAGCAAATGCTCATAGCACTTGCTCTTTGCTAGGAACTAAATGTTCCAAACGCTTAAGCACATTAACTCATTTTATCCATACAACAACTTAAGAGATAATTGCTGTTATTATCTCTGGTTTCTGGGTGAGGAAATGAGGCACAGAGAAGTTGAGCAACTTGCCCACCTTCACAGCTCCAACAAACAGTATAGGCAGCACTGTCACCCAAGTGGTCTGACCCAAGACTGTGATGAATTACCACCATAGTGGTTGGGTAAAAACGTCTGTTACACACAGAACACACAAAGTTGTTCTTATTATCTTCAGGAGTTGGATAAATAATTTTATTTATTTTACCCATAGTCCTGTAGGGAAAAGGCTTAGTAGTGTTCTCCAAGAGCAAGCTGTTGAAGACACATGATCTATTCATCAATAGCACCCATTCATATTCTGCTGTTGAAAACCAGATTTGACTTTACCTACCATTCTCATCTCCAACATCTTCATCTCTCATTTCGTGGGCAATATTGTGACTTTGTGTTTGGAATCAGAACGTTTTCTTTTCCCTGGAAGTCTGGCCAATCACCAGAGCTAGATGCGTGGGTGTGCAAGCCTGCTGAGATACGCTGCTTTGAAGTTTCTTTAGTGTGTTAATGAAATCAAGACAAAGAGAATCCCTGGGTCTTGAACTATTTTTCTACGCATATATATTTTTTCTCTAATAGTATTACAATTCCTTGGTAATGTATCCAAGATGCACAATAATTTCTCATATTTAATTTTCTATCATAGGCCAGGTACTGTGCATAATATTACTATTTTTTTCACAATTTTTATTGGTAAATTAAAGTTATACATAATGATGGGTTTTGTTGTTATATAATCATACATGTACACAATATAACAATACAATTTGTCCAGTATTCCACCCAAGCACTACCTCCTCTCTCCTTCCATCCCATGGTGCCTTTATTCTGCTGATAGGTGCAGAATATATTTTTTTTCCCTCTACCTCCTGTATCATTTCTTTCTTCCCTCTTGTCTTTCCTCCTCTCTCCCCTTCTCTTAACTCCTCTAGGAGACTTCCTTTAGTTCATCTATTGATTTGTATTTGAATGCTTCTTTACATAATTTTATCCTTCCCTCCCCCTTTCATTTATTTTCTTCTAGCTTCCATAAATGAGAGAAAACATATGACTTTTGAGTTTCTGAATTTGGCTAATTTCACTTAGCATGATTTCCTCCATTAGTATTAGGAAGGTTGAAAACACAAGGCCACATGTCTGTCAAGTGGAAGAACAGTCAACTGCCTAGGTCTACTAACTCCACAGCCTCCTTTCAACTACTGGGCCATATTATTCTTCAACAGAAATTAGTTAGTTGAAGGATCCAGTTTGATTGAAAATTCGAATTTGAGGGAGACTGTGGTATATGGATGTGGAGAGAACAGTGAATCCCTGGGCTTTTAGGGATGGAGAATCAGTTCTGCTGACAGATTGGGAACAGAGAAATAATTCTTACAGCTGTCATCATAGCCATAATAAAATTCTATGACAGCATCTCCATTTCTGGAAAGACTGAAGATTAAGAAGAACATAGGTCAGGTATTTATCCTTAGGAGAAATTCTCAGTTTAGTCGCTTGAAGACATTGAAAAGGCCAAAGTCCAGGAGAGTGGAAGAATATGAAATGGAAGTCTGCTGAGAGAGCCTTTGAATCACTACGGTGATCAGTGGAGCTATAGGGATTATTGTCCTACAGTAATCTTTTCTTATCCCTCATTTTAGTTACTCAAGATTTCAATTATGCATGGAAAACTACAAATGCAATGTCAACTACAGACCCAAAAAATTAAATGGTAAATTCTAGAAATAAGCAATTGGTAAGTCTTTTTTTTTGTAAGTCTTAAATTGTTCAACTTTCTGAGGACTGTGATGAAATTTTCACTATCATGCCCTGGGCTTAATTGTCCCTTTGCCCACGGTATTTGCCCTGTGCACACCACATGTTTTTAGTCACCTAGTAGCCATCTAAATTATCAGACTAACTGCTGCAGTGTTGCAGTACTTATGTTCAAGGAACCCCTCTTTTATTTAATAATGGCCCCAAAGCACAATGGTAGTGTTTCTGGCAATACAGAGATGCCAAAGAGAAGCAACAAGGTCCTTTAGTGAAAAGGTGAAAGTATAATGAGGAATGTTGAATGAGAGAGAATATTCACATAACTTAATTAGAGCATATTGTTATTGTTATTATAATATTACAGTATATTGTTATTGTTGTTCTATTTTATTATTAGCTATTAATTTCTTATTGTGCCTAATTTATGAATTAAACTTTACTGTAGGCACGTATTGTAGGAAAAATGTAGTATACACAGGTTTTAGTTCTATCTATGAATTTTGGCCTCCATTGGAGGCCTTGGAATGTATCTCCTGCAGATATGGGGATACTACTAATGACATCTAATTTATACACAAAGATTTAAAAGAAAAAGAAAAAGAAAAAGAGAGGGAGCGAGAGAGAGAGAGGAAAGAGAGAATCAACTTTATTTTTCCATCTGGCCTTTTGTTCTGTGACACTTAGCTGGGTACATGGTGCTGGGGTTTGAACCCAGGTCCTTGTGCATGCCACAAAAGCACTTAACTACTGAGCCACCTCTCCAGCCCCTATACATAAAGAATTAACAAGAGAAAAAAAAATCACAGGAGGGAAGGACAAGATAATACAAAAGATTCAAAATTTTTCCTGCCAACGTTTGAGCTATTTCCCACTCTCTATTTTGTATTTGGCTGAGCAGCACAGGTTGAAAGACAAAAACAAAAATACACTTTTACCTTTTCTGCCACAAAATGTAGGGTCCTAAAATGAAAGCAAAATGTATTCATAAAACAGAGGATGGGTATAGTAGATATCCTACGTTCTTGGTTATTAAGTAACCAGGAGGTACTACCAATATTTGAAACCAAATATCAGGATGCTGGATTCTGAATTCTGGTAGAGTTCTCAACACCACTGAGGGTTAGCTGATTGCTACATGGAGATTTCTTTTCTTCAGTATGTTCTTGACAATCTGGTGTTTTTGGATAGAGTCAATGTCTTGTGTAGCAGATGTCTGACTTTTGAATATTAATAATGGTAGATCAAGTCCAAACAGATCAGAAATTGAGGCTTCATAAGAAATCAATTATTAAAAAACCCTCTTAACCTATAAGGATATATTTCATATATGTTTATCATTTTAGCACCTTTTAAAAATTCAATCAGAAACTACTTTATTTATTTACTGCTTTTTTAGTTTTTTTGTTATTGTACATTATAGTTGTACATAATGATGGCATTTTTTATCACATATTCCTAGATGCACATAATTCAGCAATACAATTTGGTCAATATCCACCCCCTACCCCATCCCTCTACCTCCCTCTTCCCATCCCCAGATCCCTTGCCTCTCTTCTGGGTCCTATATTTTTCCTAGAAAACCCAAGTACAGTGTCATAATTCTCACACCTATGAAGAACATTTTATATATATATATACATATATATATGTGTATATATATATATATATATGACTATAGTTTATACAATGGCATACTTATAAATGCTTGGAATGTACCTTGCTTTAACTCAGCATTTTAGCACTATTTAAAAGGTTGTTTATAAAATGGTTTGTTATCACCATTGCTTTCTTCTATTGAGATCTATGCCGGGTCAATGTAAGGGCTCCTACTGCTGCACTTTATCAAACAGAAAAGACCTCTGTTTGGGAAAGTTGGTGTTAAGAAACTTACTATTAAATAGAAACAAAGGAAAGGAAAGCAATTTTGTCAATTTGGGTCAGTGCTGACCTGCTAATTGTTTTGCATGTTAATTGAGATTCAATGAGAGGAAAAAAAATCAATGAGCTGAAAGGGCATCTTATTTAATCTAAGAAACCTGTTCAGAAGAGTTTGAGGACAAATTTTCTCTTTGTAATAGGAACAAGGAAACCTTATGAAGTCAACGTACACTAATTCCAAGTTAGTGATCTCATGGGCATATGCTGTTTTAACTGTAAAGGTCAGATGCTATTATAATGATAACTTCAAATACCATGAATTGGCAGAAAATTTTCTCTTTCTTTCAGGTAATAATCCTTCATAAAAAGTAATCTCTACTCCATAGAATCATTTGGGAGCCTAGGCTACCCCAGAACATGGTTTTGTTCAACTGCATTAAATTTGGCCTGAGCCTACCTCCATACTTGGGTGATAAAACTTAGACCAAAATGGCTTTTGTAGCTGGGGAACTAAGCCCTAACTTGATGTGTAAAGATGGGTAGCCTAACTTAAGAGTGTACCCTTATAACTGAGTGACAGATCTCAGCCAATCACAGCAGTTGAGCATCACCAATTATAGGCTGCCAACTAATCACATCTTGTCCAAATAAGGCAAATACCTCTCTCACCATACCCAAGTAAGGCAGATATCAATGGTAGTCAATCAGGTTGTTTCTATATATCACTTCCCTTTCTCTGGCTATAAATGTATCTGGCACAGGTGGTGGGGGTGGGGCATTCTGAGTCAACTTTGGTCTGGAGTGCTACTGAGACCTGGAAACATTTTCTTGCTGAAGCTTCTTTACATTTACTTACCTCAAAAATTTCTTTAACAGTTTTGATGCCTCACTTATGACCTTTTCAAGCTAGTGGGAGCGAGGGGACTAAGTAAGGGTGGAAGTTGAGGGCAACAGATTTGCCTTTAAACTTGTGACACAGAATCTCCAACATCTGTTCCTCTCAGATTCCACTAGTCCTCTGCTCACACATAACTGTGAGGAATGTTGGGAATTATGTGCAGCCCAGTGCTCAAAAAGGAACTCACAAGGGGACAATAAGCAGTCTCTACAGCAGCTGTACTAAAACTTAACATATGCTACCTGTTTGACATGAATACTGTGAAAATCATACAGGTTTTCGATTCCTTATCACTGTTGGGTTAGACACATTTTAGAAGTCAGGACTTTTTCATTATAATGGACTCTACACTGTGGAGTACCCCAGTGGTGTCTGAGGCAGCACCTCTTAAGCACATCAATGAACATTTCTCTTGTGAATAGTCAATAAAGACTAAAAACATCTTTCTGTTAGTCCTGGGCAGGTTTTCCCTCCAAAGATTTTGCACCAAAATGAGGAAAACACTTATAGGTTTGCATTTGAGAATGTTGACAGAAAATTGTGAAATTAAATAGTGAGGCCATGTAATTTAAGAATGATTAAGTAATGTGAAAGCAAAAATTTAAAAGCTATTGCAATGAAATGAAGTCAGAGAAGTAAGTTCTATCTTTTAAAATTCTGTGCAGATGTATTTGTGTGTGTGTGAGAGAGAGGGAGAGACAGAGAAAGAGAGCGCAAGTAGGCACCAATCTAAAATAATGACAGAGTTGCCTTGGAAAACTAGAAATAAATGATTAAAGTGGGTTCTTATCAAATAGCAACAATTCTAGGGATGTTGGAGGTGATGGCCCAAGAGAAGAATGAGTACAGGAAAGGAACAAGTCACTTTGTCCCCTGGACTGTTTCTAGATGTCACTCACTTAAAGGAATGTGATAGCTGGGAGCTTAAATGTCTCCAAGGCTCATGTTTAGTCTCATTCTAAAGGCTTAGATCCCAGGGTGGTACTACTGGTACCTCTGCATCTTTAAGAGGTGGGACCTAGTGGAAGGCCTTTATGTCTTTGGTGGGATGCTCTGGAAGGGGAGAGTGGGAGTTCAACTCCTTCCTATTCAGTTCTTTTGTCTCCCAGCTATGAAGTGAGTGGTTTTGCTTCACCATGCATCCTCTCCATGATGGGCCCCCTCACTAGGGGCCCGAAAGCAATGAGTTCAACTGATGAGAACTGGGACTCCCAGCACTGTAAGTCAAAATAAGCCTTCTTTCCTTATAAATTGATTACTTCAGATATTTTGTTATAATGACAGAAAGTGGACTAACAAGGAATATTGACATTGCATTATTAAGTTGATGAGAAAAAGACATTAGAGGGAGCTGCAAGAGTACAAGAGGAGGCAGCCAATGAATGACACCAAAAATACCATTGCTCCTTCCTCCAGGTCCATCTCTTCCCCAGCTTTACCCCAGGTCTCTCTTCATTAGATTGGAATCCAACTGGCATCTGCCTCCAAGCCCTGTCCAGCACTTTCCTTCTCCCAGTCCTTTTTGGAAGAGCAGCAATCGCATGCACCTTTGGTTAGCACTCCCTACCTGTCCCTGAGTACTCTCACACTCTGGTACTTATTTGCTCCTCTGCAGGTCACAGATTGCAGGACTTTAATTTTTTTTAGGATAAACAAATGTGTTCAGACAGAAGTGTCACAGAATTGTTCAGACAGATGTATCACAAAAGAGGTGCTTGCATCTGGCCAACGTGAGCAATGTGACTTTGATACTGCTCCTCTGGATGATCTCTGATTTTCTTCCAGTACTAAGACAGAGTGAGGTTGGAAGATCACCATCCAAGGAACATATCACTTGGGAAAATTTTAAACCCTTGGTAACCCAAAGTATTCTTATGGTCTTTATAGTTTTTTTCTTTAATAAAATTTTGTTTATTTTTAAAATTTTTTTATTAAGGAGTTGAGTTATTATACAATCACAAATAGATATAAAGTAACAATATGATATACTTTTGTTTTTAGACCAGAATTAACCCCACATTACTCATACCCCAGTCTTTTGATTCTTCTATGTTTTGCCCCTACAGCAATATAAATGGTCAGATTGGGAATTTTCCAGAATTATGATTGCATCAATATTATTTGGGTTGTCAGGAGGGTAAAGAGTACACTACTTGGTCTCCTTAGATCCCTCCCTATCCTCTAACCCTCTCCCCTCCCTCCTGCATATCCTCCCCACATATCTTTGGTTCGCCTAGATTACGTGTTGCTACACCTTTGCTGGATCTAATACATGAGATCTCTACAGTTTTGACTTTTCTAGAATGTTGTGTGGTTGGCGTCATTCAGCATGCAGCCAGAATTCTTCGGACTAAGAATTCAGTGGGACTTTCCCTAATGCTAGGGTGGGCATCTTCTTTGATTGCTTTTTTCCTGTGTCTTTGTGAGATACCTTCACTTTCTTCTTCTTCACTTTGCTTTTTATGTAGGAAAATGATTCCTAGTTCCCACCATCTGTCCAAAAATACTCCAGGATGTCCAACACCTGGAAAAAAAAAACTTATATTGAATAACTCAATAGGCTACCATCAGTTGCCGTCTCTCCCTGAGGAGGCTCTGATCAGATCACTCATGTAAAAATACATTCAGCTCTTCTATTATGCTTATTTTGAAATTGCAAATTTGTTTCAACACAGTTGAGGTATCAGAGAACAATTTGAGCAAATGTGAATTTTATGTTTATTTATGCATGATTTCAACCATGAGAAACACTAGTTGAACAGAGAAAGCTGCAGCCAGTTGAACCTAGTTACCAGGGAATGCATTCCCCTCCCAACACACCTCTCTCAAGCATCTGCAGGCTATCTTCATTCAGCGCAAGTGTAGGAGCCACACCCACTCACATTTGGCCTTAACAACCTTCTGTCTGATTTCCTTCCTTTCCTCTTCTTCCTGGTAACCCTCCAGACAGCACTTCACAGTACTCACAAGCTGCAGTTCTTCTGAGGCCCACTTCTACAAGGAAACTTCAGATCTTTTTCAAGGTAAAGTGGCATGTTTATTTGTAGTACTTATTTTTTTTTTTAACAAAAACCTCTTATAAGTGTAAAACTGCTATTATATTTATTAGATCTCTATCTTTTTAAAATGTGTCAACAAAGTTTCTGAGTTTTGTGCCCATAACTTCATAAGCCCTCTGATTTTTATTGTACTATTTTGCATATTGTGGTGAGTCATAAAACACACATGTAAGCCAGGCGTAGTGGAGCATGCCTGTAATTCCAGGAACTCGGGAAGCTTAGGTAGTAGGATGGCAAGTTCAAGGCCAGCCTCGGCAACTTACTGAGGCCCTAAGCAACTCTGCAAGTCCCTGTCTCAAAATAAAAAAATAATATAGCTCAGAGGTAAAGCACTCCAGGGCTTAATTCTCAGTACAAAAAAAAAAAAAATTCCAAAACAAAATAAAACAAAAACAAAACAACCCCCCCCCAAAAAAAAGCACATTCTAAGCAGAAGGGACCATATATGATATAATGATAAAATGAAATTCCTTTTTCCTAGAATTCCACTGAGGGTGTGATATTATCTATGCATCAATTTTCTTATTTTTTTCTTATGTTAAAACTTTCAAAATAGTTAAGGAAAAATAGCTTTTCTTTATTTACTCTTACTTTAGGTGGACCAATGTTAAAGTTGAAGAAGATGAATGTTTATTTGAAAATTAGAGATGTTACTGCAAAATAAATAGAACACTATTAATCTGGGGTTATTTCTACTCCTGAAACCCTACAGAAGCAAACCAATACATAATTCAGAATTATTTTTTGAAACTGATTAATTTTGGAGAAAAAATTTTGGAGAAAGCGAACTTCAGCCAATCATGAACAAACAACCTTTTATCAGTCCATCACGTAGTCAACTAGTGATTAGTTATATAACTACAGACCTCCCATCTGATCAGACCCAAATGAGGCAAATGCCTTGCAGTAGCTTATCAAGTAATTTCTTTACTTTGCTTTCACTGTCAGCCTGTGAAAACCGGATGTTCCCGCTGTTGAAGTGGAGATCTCTGAACCTCTTGAGTGTGTGAGTGCTGCCTGATTCATGAATCCTTTAACGCACAGTGAACTCTTCCATGTGTTTTGTCTAAAGCTTTTCTGTTCATGGGGGCTTTCTTTGGAAAGAGTAAGCTGAGCACCAGTTTCCAAATATCACTTCTCTTGGGAGAAGGGTGGGGCTTACTTTATCCTCTCTCATCCTTGGTGAGAGGGCTTCGGGTCGCCGAGACAGCTTACTGTACCTCTATGGAGCTTGTGGTTACCTGATGGAGTGTGTCTGCCTTATGCCTAAGTAAGGCCTGCAGCCTGGCCAAACTGGTCTGACATCCATGCTCAATAGGAAACTCTGTATATGTGCCACAACTGCTTCAAATAAGACGTGAGAAGAAATGGAGATTATGGCCCAGGGGAGTTGTGGAAAAGATGTAAAGCGTGAGCAAGGGGCAGAGGGGAGAGAAGGTGCCACTGTCTTCTCTTTGAAGATGGAGAAAGGAGAGAGAGATGCAGGTTGCCTTCAGAGGCAGGAAAACACAAGGAAGCTGATTATGCTCTAGATCTTCCATGAGGGGTACAGGCTTGTTGACTCCTTATTTTAACCTTGTAAGATGATTTCAGACTTCTGACCTCCAGAATTGCAAAGTAATAAATTTATCTTGTTTTAAGTCACTGAATTTGTTATGGTCATGACCATCCAACTAGAAAGTGAAGGACTTGTAATATAGCCGAGCTCTCATAACAGTAATAGAGTGCTAATGAAGACAAGTGTACAGGCAACAGAGAAGGGATGGAAAAGACAAAGCAAGGACTACAGTAGCCAGTGGCACAGGAAGACCAGCCCAGGCAGACACCCCCTGGTGACTCTATTGGCACCTTCTGTCTGCTACTGGCAAAATATCTTTTGGTCTGTGAGTAAAATGATGTTGTTTACAAGCAAAGTTGAAAACATAAAAGATTTTCAATAAACTCCTAAGGGCTCATTAGAATTGGGATCAATTTTATGCACTCTGACTTGGGAAGCATCATTCTAGGATCACAGGGTGGATCCTGAAGAGCCCACTGTTTTAGGAATAGAGAGAGCTGATGTATTTCTGTGTAGAAATATTACAGAATTGCCCAAACTGAGTGGAAGGACGGGCTGATTCT